>MNPL01002373.1:0-23619 GCA_002081605.1 Tropilaelaps mercedesae
TATATATATATATATATATATATATATATATACCCTGTACAGCACCATCTCATGGTCCTTTGCCGCGGCTTTCCGGTCCTACTCATCGGTGTCGGGTAACTCTGCCAGTTTGGCCTTAGACTACGCGTCGTTCCCAGAATCACGATTGGCTGTTCGAGGAACTAAACTCTTTGACTACCCTAGCCCTTTTAGGTTCAACTTCTTTTTCTATTCGTGCGATTCTTAATACACAACAAGTTTCGCATTCAAAGATAATGTGCTACCGCCAAACTTGTGCGACTTTTGGCTGTTTTAGTGAGGCCCAATTGTCCAAAGGATGTGGCAGTTATCGGCTGCTAACTGAATGCAACTTAAGTCCAGCACTTCGCAGATAGCTTTGGGCACGTAACTATGTGTACTTAGGACTGCACGAAGTGGTGCAAGGAACAGCGCTGAAAATGGGAAAATCTTCGAAGAGTATCGACTACTTTTTCGTCTACGCGAATAGCTATGGACCGTGCGTCCGTCTGAGGCAATTTCTAGACTGGCACAATATATGGCTAATGTAATTTCGGTATTTTTACCCCACCAAAGTAATCGCATAGACTTGTTTAATGTTAAAGAATTCACCGTTGCCGTTTTTAAACAGTACTGATTGTGTACTCATCTAAGCTAACAGCTTTGGGTCAATGCTTTGCGTTACTCCCATTTTTTGCTAACACTTAAACACATGATATCCGGTTAGGTCACTGTCACCATCGTAAAAGTGGTGTCACACATTTATATTTGCACATTCCCTAACTAGTGAGTATATTTTTGATGTGCATGCTGCTACACCGCGGTTGTTATTAGTAGAGCCTTATCAAGTTTCCCGGATCATTTCTGCAATGATATTATTCTGATTTTAGAATTTAGGTTTTCATTGATGTTAATGTGCTTTTGTGCTTGTTAAGAAAATATTTGAGCGTCAACCTTAATCACTTGCGAAATTGGAGCCCTGCGACCTTTCTTGTCCTTGTATAGCATATACGGAGCAGACAGATTTAACACGTGTGTGACGTCTTTAAATATTTTTATGTAAAAAAGGATCGTCCGCTGATGGCCGTACCGACGTAATGGGACTCTGATTCGTCTTGCTATAAACATGTTTTGGTTTGGCACACAAAAGGTGCCGAAGTGCGTATAAAAGCCCTTTACGGAATTGGAAGTAGCATAGTACATCAATAAGGATCAGAAAAACAAATGTTAGCAGTATAGCAAGTGCAATGATAAGAGGTGTACGAATGAACGATGCATTACCAACATCATTAGTTCCGTTATGTGGATGTGCTCCGATCATCTCCGATGCGGAACCCGTACGGAATATCAATTCTGCCGGTTCACCATAACCTAGCTCGTTGTGCGCCTGAACCCGCACGCGATAAAACATCCCAGGGGCGAGACCAAAAAGATCTTTTGCGATTATGCTTGACCACGAAGTCACTTTATCAGTTCGTTTACGTCCTGTGTCGCGGAATTCCCCAGCGGTGATTTGCTCTGCTAACTGGTAAGAGACGAGAAAGTGATCAACACGTTTGCCGTTGTCGAGTGGCATTGTCCATTCAATATGTACTCGACTGGGTTGTACGTCCGCGTCAGGGGGATTGACAAACATGGGTCTGTCAGGAACTGCCTCTCCTGTAGTGTCAACGATCATCTGCTGAGAATGTGGTCCCTCACCTACTTCTGAACGAGCGCTAAAAGTAAAATAGTATTTTGTAAGTGGAAGAAGCTTTGTAATTGACAAGGGTTTACTAATAATGTCGGAAAAAGTTTTAGCCTCAGCCTCGTCCGGACGTTGACCTTGATGCCAGTAATGAATCAGATATTCAAGAATTGGCATGCCACCGTTATTCACGAGCCGATTAAACTTGAATGTTACGGTGGTCGCGGTTATTCGCTGAACTTTCGGCTGGCTTGGTGCCTCCGGCCGACGAGCCTCCCGGATAGTGAATGTTAAACTGCGCTCTCCAAGATTGTTAATGGCGGTACAAACAAAATCGCGATCGTAACGATCAGCCTGCTCGTTAACGATGAATACGGAAACTCCGATACTGTTGTCAATAGTAAACATTGTTTCATCTTGAAGTAGATTCCCGTCGGCGCCTCGCCACTCAACGGTCGCATTAGGAATCGCTTGAATATGACACGTAAGTGTTGCTGGTCTATTGGCCCAAGTATAAACGGGATTTTCCTTGGCCATTAAAATTGGTGCATAATTGACGTCAAGTTTTCCCGTTCGTTCCACACGGGAGATGTTGTTCTCTACAGAACAGAAGTATAGTCCAGCATGACCCAATTGTACTGACGAAATAATTGCAATGAGCGTTGCTGTGTAGTTACTGCTTTGATGTTTTAGAGTAACAAAGCCTTCATCATTATTATATCCCAAAGGTGCAGCTGTTTTTTCTTTGTGAATATGTATTTTTGGCAAAGGCTTGCCTTCTGCCTGGCATGTAAGAGTTACTTCGTCATTCTCATCTACGGTTTTATTTTGGAATTCGATCACTCGTGGCGGAATAATAACTTCCACCCGCGTTTCGCGTGTATCTGTTCCTGCTGGATTTACTGCATGGCACTTATATAGGCCTTCATGGTCTCTAAAGCTCTGAGTGAACTCAAGCAGACAAGCTTCCGGAGTGATTCGAAAACCGCTGACGTAGGATAAGTTTCTTTCCTTAAAGTCTGTCCAATAGCAACGAGGAGGTGGAACACCACTCACAGAACATATCACTGTCCCGGGAGCTCCTTCTGTAATTTGTGACACGTTCTTAAGTTCTGTAATCGTCGGTGGGGTAATAACGTTGACCATGATGTATTGTCTCTTGATTTTGCCCGTTGCTTCAACCATGGCTGTTACTCTGTATTTTCCGGCATCGCTCTCTACGACGTGACGAATTTGTAGGCTACTTCCTTCAATAGTGAACCGTTCTGATGGCAATCGCGTGTCTGGATACTTGCCCCATCGAACCCTCGGGACTGGGTTACCGTGCACGTGGCAATGGACGGTACCTATTTTACCGCACAGGATATAAATACGAAAAAGTATTGAATCATGTTAAGTATTGGAGCTTCCGTCCGCGAAAAACTGTCAAAAAATGCGTGACGTATAGATATTAAGACTCAATGCAGTTTATCCGAATGACGCGTTCCTATCTTTATGGTTATAGTGTGTCGTCGATTTGAATGATGATGTACAGATTTATCTAGTTTGCTCAAAACACTGCAATATTGCAAGTATAATTTCAAAATGTCTCAAATTTTCACTGAGTCGACTCATATTGTCCACTATATATATTGGTGAGTGGAATTCGCATAATTTGAAGCACATTCCCTTTTAGAGTTGTAAATATATGATCTCTACACCAAATCAAGCTCTTACAAATATCCGCTATTTATATTACCTAATATCTTCGTGATTAATGGAGGAAACACGTAGATGCACGGACTCGATCCTTGCCATCGCACATGTACATTTATGCGGTCCATCTTGCGAAATAATGCAAAAGCGGTACCGTGGAAGTTCAATATTGGCTGATGGTCAGCCCTAAAAATATTTGATTAATATATCTAAATATACGCATATTTTGATAGTTATCGTTTGCGTGCTCTAATTTATTCACAGAATAACTTTATTAGAATATGAACCTAGTAATATTTGTCATTAAGTACTTCTGTTTAGATATCGAACTTGCAGCTCTAACAATGAAATGTATAAAAACGTAGTGAAGGCTCATGTGATGTTAAAGTATGTCACAATGGGGTCAGCACAGCGCTTTATATCTTTAATTCTGGGTTTAAGCCTGCGTTAGGTCTTGAACAACTAAATTCATATATCGGATATCGAGTGATACATACCATCACGTTCTAGTACCAGCTCCTGGCTGGTGGGACAGTTATCAAAAGTAATGTCGTGGAAGAAACTGATTTTTACGGCCATTTCCAGCTTTGAAGCGCCTCCGTAGAGGGCCTTACACGTATACCGCCCTGAATTTTCAGGTGTTGGCTTATCGAAATTCAGTGCCAGCCCATTTTCCGATACAAATGCATGGATCAGCGCTGTAGCATTTTGTGTAATTTCTTGGCCCTGCAAAATCAAATGGGCCGAACATCCAGTTTCAAGTTTTAATCAATTGCTATACTATATGCCTGCGATAGTACGCCGACGAAGGCTTTCATAACTCCCCATGTTGGCTAGCCAATTAGCCCACTCTTAATATAGTTGATAGAAGTGCGCCTGCCTATAGGCGTACTAGTATCGCTCTATATTATAAAGATTCCTAAAGTATTGTTGCCATATCTCTGAAAAATCAATAAACCAGGCGTGTGTGGGATATTTCACTGTCTTACTTTGACCTGCATATATCGCGAATCTTTTTTCTATTTTGCGCTATACAATTGCTCGCAAGCCCACTAATGGTCGTGGAATAATTAATGCATACGGTGCTTGAAAAATGCCACAGAAGAGTCAAACGGTGATACACCGTAAGGCCTTGGAACCCATTGCATTGCTCAATTACGTCAAATTACGGGCTAAGAGAATTTTCAACTTTTTTTCATAGTTATGTTCTCAGTGGCAGGAATTTTTTATTTCTTATCACTATATACCTTCGCATAACTAAAGACATACGTTTATAAGCACTTTTAATAAGCTCTTTATAGCGTAAATAGCTAAATTAGAATCAGTTTGCCTATCAATCAGGGTTATGACCGGTAAACGAGATATCGATAAATTAGCTTTATCCATGTAAGCAGACATATTCATGTATCGTGTAATTGTAGCCATTGTATTTTCTCGAATACGTTGTATTGATATATGGCGCTCTAAGATGTACAACATAGTGCTCACTACCTGAGGTCCGATCCATTTGAAGTCAGAATAGATTCCGTCCCCAGATCCTTTGTTACAGAATAGCGCAAAGCTAGCACCAGCTGGCTGATTTTGGGTTGGCTGATTTGGAGAAAGAAGCAATTGTTCTGGAGATGACTCGATTTCCTCGGCCTGTAGACATAGTGGAAATCGATCATCGTTGATTTTTTAAGAACCTGCAGCTTTACCGTTTATTTGGTAAACATATTTCGTCCTGAAATTCTTTGTGTTTTATAATAAAAATAGTGTAGTGGTTAATTATACTGGATACTGGATGTAAAATTAGAGCTTTCTACCTGCGCTTTTACGAAGTCTAAGACCAAAATAACGAAAGCTATATTTTTCCATTGTGCTATCCATCGGCGGAACCGCATCGCTAACTGTGTGTCGTCTTGTGAGAGCCTGATCTTACTGAGAAGTGCCGAAAATGCCTGCAAACAAGATAACAATAGAACGCTTATTACTTGCAGTAATTGTTGAATAAAAGAAGCCAACTTAGTTTTCACAAAAAATCTATATTCTTTTTAAAGCTGACCATCAGCCAACATTTAACGTCCACGGTAGCAGTTTTTGCATTACTTCGTAAGAACCCCATGTAAATGTAAATGTGCACCGGTGGGGATCGAACCCGTGCACCTACGTGCCTCCTCCGGTCGCAAGGAGCATACGAATGCACCAAGCCACCGAGCTCGACATCACAAAAAATTTAGCTCTAAGTTACAATACTACAAAGGTGGTTGCTGCTGAAATAAGCCGCTCGGTGAAACAATTTTCTGTGCGTGCAACAAAAAGTT
Source organism: Tropilaelaps mercedesae (assembly GCA_002081605.1). Taxonomy (NCBI): domain Eukaryota; kingdom Metazoa; phylum Arthropoda; class Arachnida; order Mesostigmata; family Laelapidae; genus Tropilaelaps; species Tropilaelaps mercedesae. The sequence goes on from MNPL01002373.1 coordinate 5,683, forward strand.
TGGATATCTACTCCAATTTAGGTTTCACAATAAAGATGGACGGGTGGCATGTCGTAAAATAATGTTTTGGCATCAATTAAGTTAACGCTAACTTTACGCTCGAGCATATCTGAATAAGCTGCATGATTAGTCAGCACCATGATGAGTTAACTTTGTAACTTGGCGGTGAGCTAACGGATGCCTTTATTCCCATCATTTATTCTTCATGATAATTATCGATAAGATAAAATAGGTGATTTTGAATAAATGTACTAGCAGACGAGGTGACATTTCGAAAAGAGCAGATGATCGTATGAGCATTTAACAAAGATTTTTTTGAGTTCCAGATGTGAGCCAGGCGATCGATATAAGTACGATAGTATTACTAGAGTCAAATTTCGTAAGGCATCATATCGGCTGTGTATTTTGGAATAGTCGTCACTTATCTTTAAAGATCCTAGATAATTCTTTCGATACTCTAATTTCAAAATTGAAAATAAGAGAAACACCGACATTTTCAATTATTAGAACAATATAGTGCTCTGACCTAGACAAACCTAATTCTTTTAAAAGCCTTATCGTAACAACATTTGTACTCGGAGTCTTCCCTAATGATACGATCTTCGTTCACAAAGTGGTGTCATGCTATACTGCCTTTCAACAGATTTCAACAGTCCAAGACTCGACTGTTAAATGCAGTGATACCGCCGATAGTACACCTCCAATTTTATACAATTACTGTTTTCTCTAGGGCCTATAACAGAAGGCAGGCGCCACATATAATTCGTCCTACATAAGTAAGTCCTACATAAATCCTACATAAGCTGGCTGAAGTCCAACACTGACAATAACTTGCATATTGTATTAATTTTTAAAAAACCTTCGTAGATCATATGACAAGCTCCCTTCGGACTCAGCAGCTGTTTGATTCGGAGCCGTTTGATTGCATAGATCTTTGAGGTCGTGCTGGTGAATGATCGCAAACCATCTGATTGCATTTATTCTAACTTTTTAAAGGCTCTTGAAATATCAAATTATAGACCGGTCCACACTATGCTTGCTAATTCTCGTTCTGTGCAGTAAGAGTTACCGATCCAGCCAGGGGTCGCCGTATTGTGGTAAATGATAGTTGTAGCAAGCAAGCTCCAGGTTTTTACCTTGATACGAGGTTTGTGCCTTGTTTTCCTTTTAGTCTATTCTATTGTTTTAGATATATCATCTTTCATATGGCGCCAGGCATAAGTTTTATGTCGACGATTCTAAGATTTCCGATCTTTTCAATTACCCTTCAGCAATATACGCAATATAAACAGTTATCGATCTCATTCATAATTGATTCCATGGTCAATTGTTTAGACACATGTTTGGACAGTTGAGCATAATCCGAGTTTTGTGCAATTATTACAACGCGAGCGCACAATCTGTGCAATGGTCAAACCGTCACGGTTAAGTTTGTAGCCATAATAATAATGTCCAACGCGAATTTCGGTGGAGACATCCAAGAAATCCCTTCTCTCAAAGGCTACCGGAAATTAATATTTTTTTTAATATATACAAAAAGTCACCATGCTGAACCCAAATCGGCAATATGGCAAACCAATATTTGGAGCTCTATTTGGAACTTAACTACTCGGTCAAATAATATCTGCCTTGGGTGTGCATTTTGCGCTTTTTGTTATTTTTCAACAAACAGGTTGATACGCCATCGGATGCTCAATTACTTCAAATGACAACCGGACGAATCTCTATGTATGTCGTCATTACAGGCTAATTAATGCAAGAGACATCCCTAGACTTGGAATCGATGCTTTGGGAGCAAGCAATTCAAGTGCGTTCAGCATTAGCTTAACAGAGTTATGACCACTACCGACTTGTCGCCGCCAGGCGGCGTTGATCTGGACTCGATAGCCGTAAAGGCAACTATTATCCACAGAACAGTGAATGCCGATACAATGTCTTCAGCGAGCAACAGGCAACCGACCAAAGAACTGCTGCAGTTTCGCTTGGTGACATTCCATTCTATCATGGGCGTAGACTGAAACTGAGACTTAACTTACTCAACAACTACGGAATATATTACTGAGCCATTTACAACGCTCTAGTGACCCATATATACTGGCACCTACACACGATGTGCACAAATTTCTAACGACATTGGCATTGCTGTTGTTAAACGTTAAACGGTTGTCGAACCTTTACCAAAGGTTCGATAAGTTTAAAATCTAACGTCCAATTCCCAAAACGTGGTTAGACATTACATCAGATGTATCATTGATCTGGTGATTCGTGTCTATGTTTTTAAAGTTTTGCATTAGGGAAAATTTTGAAGTTGAGACAGCTCGCTCTCATGATTCATGACTCATGATGGCTTCGTCTAGGATACAGTTGAACTATAGTGAAACTTCTACTCTATTCAAAAGTTTTAAATAGTATTCTACACTCGATAACAAGACAAGTGAAGCCGAAATACACTAGCCTTGCATGCACTTGTGCGAAGCTGATGTCAACTACCTTTGATAATTTTTTATTCACTCACTCGCCTACGTCAACAAATTCCCGTACTTAGACCTATTGCTTCACTATAGGTGCCTCGCTAGAGGCACTTGCTTCCTAGCTCATGTCACGGAACATGTGAAAGTTCCGTGACATGAGCTAGGAAGCTCATGTCATGTTATGAGTTGAAACCGAAAGGCGTTGCCGAAAGGCGCTGCCTGTGGTGGCAATGATAAAAAACCTTATTTTCTATTCAATCTCAACGATCCTGCATCTCTTCGATTTTAAAGTCGTGGCGTAGGCCGCATACGCAGTGGATATTTCTGAAAGGAATTAAATCAGGTAGGCCTCGGGCTCTTAAATCGCCTGAAAACATCATACTTCAAGCGTGCTCTCGTCTTGAGAGCCGCCTTGGCCTCTCTGCGAATTCCAACCAAAACAGAGTCCTCTCGTTTAAAGAATTCGAAGATATCAATCCAGGTTTTTTATAATTTGGTGTAATGAACGATGGTACGTGGAAGGGATCTGATCCATCGAACCGATACGTTGCGGTAGAATTCGCCGTGCACGTGTTTCATCATAAGGTATGCTCCCTCGCCGTTTACCATGAGCCTGCCCTCACATATGTACGCGCGCAATGCGATCATTTCTGCAGGAAATGCCATGCGGTGGAATGTGCTCTTGTCATCTCGCTGGCCTCCCTGGGGAACTTAGCTTAGTTTAGCTAAGGAACTAATAGCATTCAGCATGAGTGCTTTTAGTCGTGCTCGATCATAATCGAAGTCTGCTATCAGTTCGTTCTCACGAGCCTCACGTTGTTATTAAGGAATGCATTTTTGACTGGAATATGTTTTTCCACTCTTTGCTGTTTTCTTTTGGTGGACAGCTATATTCTACGTTAGCGTAAGTGCTTAATTATTCCTCCATTGCTTAAATTGGGATGTTACAAAAAAAACTGTCTATTTCAATCGCAGTTAAAAGAGCCTATTTCTACCGTACGTTTCGAAATTTAGATGACGAAAAAAGAGTTATTTTTAGTCATTAATTAAAATTAATTATTATACGTTCACAATTAGCATCAAGGCATAGCAACCACGTACAGCTGGCAGTAATCACTAACAAACTAAAAAATTGAGTAAATGAGCGAGCATTCCGCGATTCAGTTGTAGATCTGTCACAGTTGGTAGACGCACCATTTGTATGATTTTCATGATTGTATTGTTGTAACGCAAAAGCGTGATCGGAAGTAGACTCAAAAAAATTATGTAGGGATCTTACTCCAAAGGTTTCATTTGCGCTGAATTAAGCAGAAAACGACTTACGCGTTCCAGTTGAGTTCTTATTACAGATTTTATAACGCTAGAGCGAAAATAACATAGTGGCATAATATAATTTCTTTTATGGAGTTGCGAAAATACTATCGAAAGCCGTGACCAGAACCTTAGAGTACATGTACTCTAAGTCACGACATAGAACATGCACTACGGATTAAATAAAGAATGTTAACGATTTAGTTAGTGGTTTATATACGAACTTTATTCTCGAATAAATGTTTCGCGGGCGAAGGAAAAATTACCTCAAACGTCTTGCTTATTATCCGATCGCTGGTTACTGAAACTAGGTATTCTATGAGAATCGGAAATCATGTCTGTGGGCGATTGTGGTTTAGTTTAGCTATCTATATTTTTTAAAGCTGACCATCAGCCAACATTTCACGCCCACGGTAGCAGTTTTTGCATTACTTCGCAAGAAGGACCCCATATAAATGTAAATATACACCGGCGGGGATCGAACCAGTGCACCTACATGTCTCCTGCAGTCGCAGGGCGCATACGAATGCACCAAGCCACCGAGTTCAACTTTATCGACCGATCGAGTTTAGCTATCTAGTCGTCGCGTTCATGCCTCGCTGCCTGACAACAAGAGTTAAAACCAGCCACTTTACTCAGAAGGCCACACCACCAGAGTACTAAACGTTCAATTTAAAAAAAATAATGGTGTAGTCCTCAGTACATGTATTATGATTATACCCTCCACACTGAGGTGGCCGGCTATCTTTTGTGAAAATTATAAGAGATGATCAATCAATTTTTACATCGAAGGCATGTTTGTTCCTAGTTTTGGGAATATGCAAGCGTACTTCGCGTGTTCCTTCTGTTGTCAAAATTTTTTTCTTCTGTATATAAATGTTAAATTTTTATACGTTTGATTATTTTTCAGAAGTTTTATTCTCATGTGAATTTTTACAAATATGATATGCATGATAAAATTATATGTTATTCTCCAATATGTTTGTAAAGGTGTATCAATGCGGTTAGTAAATATTTTCATATTTTCTATCTAGGACTTATTTACATAGATAGATATTTAGACAAACGTTACTGTACGACGCCGCGTTTGTTTGCTCCGTTATGAGCTTGACCATAACTTGTTACATAGGTGTGGACGTGAAAGGAACCCATTGTATTGATAGAAGCGCCTAACCACGTCTATGAACATCCAGTCACAGGTAAATCCCTTGAGTCAACAATTTCGGTCATAACTGCCTAATACTACCCGTACCAACATCAAGAGCAGGTGGAGCAAAAATTGAATAAGCATTTGCGACCCAAAGGGACGAAGCCGCCCGCATAAAAGAGCAGTGCGAACGAACGACGAATGGAAGAGTAGAAACGGTTCAATAAATATATACGTCAATATGTTTCATAAATAACTTAAAGCAAATGCATGTCAGGATAGTAAATAGCGTCTATAATGGCAGTGGCTAACAAACAAGCAACCAGCAGATTTATCTGATGATTAGGTTAGTGAGGTTCACCACAATTTAGAGTGCTGCCAGTGTCACCAACACCGCAATTAAACCTATCAGTATCATTAACCAACGGCCATTAACAACAACAGCATATCAACATGTATAGAGACAAGAGAAAACAAGTGCCGGAGAGTGAAGCCACCAAAGTCACTAAAGCTAAACTGATCATCGTCGTGCACCTCATGTGATTGCGGATCATCACTACAATTCACCGTCATCACAATAAGAGAAGAAAAGGAGGGAGACGAAGAGGGAAAAGCGTTACCTAATAGCGACAAAAGAGGAATAATCGGATCTTAGTCTAGCGTCATCATCTTTGTTGTCATCAATGTCGCTGCTGTATTCTTCTTGCTTTTGTCGTAGATAGACTTGGTTCATTCGATTCCGATGAGGTCAACGATAACGATGAGGTTTGTACGGGGGCGGGAACGAGAGTGTCCAATTAATTAATTAGAGTTTTTAATTAATTAGAGTGTCCAGATAATATTTTTCGTTTAACATAACTTCGTGGGCCACCGCCTCAATAATAAACAGCGTCGCATGGGGGAACTCCTCAAACTCAATTGTCACGGAGTAGAGGATGATTCGTGAATTGTTGCATAAACCACTTAATTTTTGATCCCCGATACGATAAAAGGAGCCATATCTAACAATGGGTTTTATCTTGCCACAAATTTTGTACCTAATTAGTCTTCTACGCTGATGCGGACAACAACAATAATGGCTACTACAAGAGGAAGAGATTTACAATAGTATCTCTACAGTAAGTATATATTCATTGTAACGATGAAAAGGACTGCTACATCTTTGCTCTATTATTTATATATGCGGTCTACGTAAGTGAGTGCAGAGAGATAGTAATCATCAATCACTCTCTGACGATTTAGTACTAGTATCATAATGCCGCCGAATCTTATGGCAGTAACTAGTTGCCGGCACGACCATTACCCTTTTTACTAGTGAGTAGTCCATCTTCTTTCTACTCTATGTATTAAGGTTTTTTAAGAATTCAACATGAAACAGGAGAAACAGTGCGTAGCCTTTAAAAGAGTAAATGCATAATCAATTCGTTCTAGCTATCACGTTTGTACTATCAAATGGGATACTGATCAAAGAGATCTGAACCTTTATTGGGATGATTGTAACTACTGCGATTGGGACCACTACTCTAAAAATCACTCTAAAATTACGTTATAGAATTGGTCCGATATGGATGTCAGCATCTAACTTTAGTCAGCGAATCGAAAGCCTGCATTTTCCACCTATTCTCACCAAATCACTGTTGTTGTATCAAATGTTTGGAAGTTTGTAGCGTGTAGCACACTGACTCGTGATGAGTATAAAAAGGTGCTGCTGGTCATTATAATAGTGGTAACGTCGAGCTCATTGGTTTGGTGCATGCCGGTGCGTCTTGCGACCGAAGAAGACGCGTAGGTGCACGGGTTCGATACCCACCGTTGCACAGTTACATTTATAGAGTCCGTCTTACGAAGTAATGCAATAAGCGGTACCGTGGACGTTAAATGTTAGCTGATGCCCAAAAATATTTTTTAGTGATTGCGGTGGCACTGTGTAGCGACTCTCAGATGTGATAGTTTGCAATAACGCGCCTGTCTCACCCACCAGCGATGTTTCGCCAGGCTGTTTTCAGATCTATATTTTCTTTGGATCACCTAATGAAGGAATTCTCAACATGGACCATGTTCGTAACCAATGTAAAGGCTACAAAAATCACGAAATTGATTTACAGATTCCGCGAGCGCAGTGGCTGGATCAGTTCATACACGCCAGTGAGAAAATCGCGCTACGGACCCGAATTGCAGTTATAGTCTTTGGTTCTTTAGTTTGCCTTTGATCTAGCCAGCCGTCCACGTACGAGTAGAATAGGTCAATGCATCTGTTCGTGCATGTCTGTTATGCAATACAGCAAGCACCCCTGCACGTGTGGTTGGAGTGTTCTTCTTGAATGTTAAGGACAACTTTCGCTTGGATTCGTCAGAATCAAATCGCCAGAATAACACGTGGCAGACATTAAAAGTGTTTTGAATCTTTACACACACATGAAAGATAGTCGTGATTAAAGGAATAGTTACTATGTAACAAATTTATCATAAATTGAAGCTTAATAAAAACAACAATTATTCTTAGGGTTATTTGGGTTATTTAAACTGAATAAACAAAAAGAAACGAACCCAGCTAAGCATGCTGTCGCTAGAGTATATTTCAACACACGCTAATTACCATAAAAGGTCACAGATTAAAGTCACAACAAATGTGGCCAATGGGGTGGTTTCTTACAGAATTACGATAGGCCGTACTGTTGATGCCGCTAAAGTCCAGACTAGACAGAGAAGCTGCGCTACTTGAAAGCGGTGCAACAACGGTTATTATATTCAACAACAGTGAAGATCAATAAACGGTGCTGTTATTGTTGTTATCTGAAGCAATAGCCGTGGCACTTGAAACATTTCTTGCTCATTTGATCTGACCCAATACGTTTAACCAAAACAAAAAGCTTCGGCGATATAGAAGAGCCAAGTCAATATTTTTAAGGATGACTATCAGCCAACATTCAACGTCCACGGTAGCACTTTTTGCATATTTCGTGAGACGTACCCAAAGTAAACGGAAATGTGCATCGGCGGGGATTGAACCCGTGCACCTACGTGTCTCCCCGGTCGCAAGGCGCACACGAATGCACCAAGCCAAGCTCGACAGATTAACACAGAAGAGCCAGTCAAAGAAATATCGAAATGAATCACCATAACGGAACAACAAGGTAGACAGCAAAACAGTCCGCTCATTGGCAGAACATCAGATGATAAGTTTATTATGTAGTGCTTTCCTGATCCAACATACTGGAATAAATAGTGTTAAAAAATGCATACTAGAATAAATAATGATGGCGAAGGACATCGGCCGCTGGGGCTTCTTTTGCTAAATATTAATTCTACATAGCGTAAGTACTGCTAGATAGCTTTTGTGGTGAGTTAAAAGATAATAAGCCAAAGGTTCATCTTCCTCAACTTACTCTAAATTCCTAAAATTCTCTCAAACAGCTATTCGGTGGACTTTTCAATACCGGATGCCTGAAATAGCAAAACGTCTATAGTTTGGAGAACATCTCTCTCTCTCTCTCTCTTTATATATATATATATATATATGTATCTCAGAGGATAATCAGAGGAAAATTAGCACCCCAAGGCTGTGTTCTTCCATTTTTACTTTAAACCTTTGTTAAGGTTTGAGACGCGCAATAAACTACTTTTTTCAAGCGCTACATTTCATATAAGGCTTTTCTAATGCAAGAACAAAGACTTTGCCCACTTTTTCTATAATGTGAAAAGCCACAAGACCATAATAAAGCATCGCTGTAAAACGACACTCTATACACTAACACGCAATACAAATAACCTATATTCAGAGGCAAGATAAAATTTTATTTAGATTTTGCCATATTCTCAATTCTCAATGACAATTATCAAGATAAACGAATAATTACGGTGCGTGAATAATAAGTGCAAAAAAGGTCAAATACAATTAAAAAAATGCTAATGATGATAATAAACACTGTAACAGTTAACAATAATAAGTGCCGTTGCTAGTTTTATTGAATCGTGGCATATTATTCCTTCTTGCTGCTAGTGTTGTTATTTTAAATGACAACAATGATTAGTTTATGTCGGAAAGCTACGCAAACATGTGCTGTTCTTCCATTTCACCTGTATTGCCATAGATATATACATAACCTTATCATGATAAAGTACTGTCTATCCAGCTTGCACTGCTACAGAGCACGGATATTATGGTTATATTAGCGGATTACCGCTTGTTCATTGCAGTGGTGCGCATGCGCACGAAGAGCAACCAAAAAGATTTTACCACTAAAGGCAGAAACTCGGGAACGAAACCAGGGATTAGTTTATAGACAAATAACGGCTATTATTGTCGTTATTGCTGTTTTTGTCGTTGTTGTGCTTGCACAACATCGCTTATCGGCAATGCACTGTTAAGCCATAATACTGTTATGTCCGGTTTTTCACGGCATACTTAGCTCCACAACGTTACCCTAGCGAAAGTAACATCACCACTAGAACTGCTACAACTGATACCACACGGGTACCAACGCACAGACGGGCATTCAAAAACGGCAGATGCTAGACAACAGCGGTACCTGTCCACCAGCAGTGATGGACTTGATGGTTCTCCCATTTCGCGGTCCTCTGCCAGCACTAGTTGTTCAGTGGACGGGAAAGCCGTAATCTCATGTTGTGGGCTTCTTCTAGGAATTTTGATAATTATATGAGCAGTATTTTTCTAGTGAAGTTTATTAGCCGCTCTGTCTCCGTCGTAGAAGCAACACTGTCCCAACTAGAGAATACAATAATGCTTCTTTTACTGCTTTTTGAGTGAAAATACAACGTAGAAAATACCATGGTTTTTAAATGATCAGGAAAATAAAGTGATGACGGTGGGTTTAGGTTGTAGACTATTTTTATATATAAAAAAGATAGTTTGCTTACTAATTACTGCAAATTTTATTGGCCGTCTAAGTTTTTGTGAAACCAAATAATACAGTGAAAAAATAGTGTTGCTTCAAGCAAATGGTTTTGCTCCAGGTCATTTGAAAATCTGTCAAATGGGTACATTATGTGGTGACCGCATTGAATTGGAAAACAAATGTAAATGCTTACTGACAAGAGCTTAGGCTCAAAAATATGGATACGCCGGTCAGACACATTCGAGGATAGAGTGTATATTTATATCGGAGAAAAGGCTCTACACTGGAACTTTGTAGATTAATAAACTCCAAATCACACCTACTACTTAGGTCTGAATAATCGAGACTTTGTCTTTATCAAGTAGGCTATCTGAAGTTCAACCAATGAAATTTCGATACAAAGAGTGCTTTAGTGGGACCAGACATATTATTACCCAACATAATACATGTCGGGAATACTTTACACTTAAAAAATGGCGGAAGTCTCCTATAAGCTATGATAACTGTAAGCGGCAGTTCAAAAGTTTAAGAGGTTTGCGCCATACATGTTAATGAGGCAGCTGATTAGCACTTGTAGCAGGAAATTTACGATATTTGCAAATGCACGTCATGTATGTTTCGCTACAGCTATTAGTTTTGAAAAATTCTCGATCTTTGAGGTTAGTTAATTGCCTTCCTGCCTTCCAATGTACCGCGCTTGTCAAGATCCTGAGACGCAATCTAGCTTGTTACGAAGAGCTGCGCGCCATCGTGAGTTCACTGCAGTTGTAAACGACTGTCCACTAACCTATGTCACTAGATTTGGTGAAAAACCTTCTCTCATTCCTTCTGTTTCTACGAGGTGATCCGATCGCAGGAGATTGTGTGGAGATTGCAGTGGAGTTTCCGTTGGGTTCCAACGGAAACTCCACTGCTTAAGCCCGGTAGGTTGAACAAGGTCGAATCGAAGTCTCGCTCAGCTCGCTTTTACAAAAAATACATCTTACAGCTGCGCAACCATTTCGGGTGATGGAGGATGTCATCGGCCAACCAAGACTGGCGATGTCTGGTACCGTACGAGATGAAACGCTCCGCGCATCAAGCGGAATTATGTCAAGGTCATTGACGCCTACTCCAGAGAAGACGAAATCATCCGTACCTGCACAGTCCGCTTTTCGAACGTACATGAGTCCCGACGAACCGCCTAGTTCCTTATCCATTGGAAGTCGTGTGGTCAAAGTCCGGGAACATAAAAAATTTTGCTTGTTGTGGAAAGGACACAACCTCAGTGTAAACTCAAAAGATAATGCTATGTTTGTCGATTACTAAAGACATAGGCTTCCTTGTATTTTGAAGCGTTTATATAGTGCAAAAGGTATCGTCATATTCCGTGTGACATTTTGACCATAACAATGTATAAATGGCCTCAACGTTATAATATGATAAACAATTCATAGGAAAAATCTCTGGGATACATACATGTTTGTAGAAAATACGTGTATTTTATTATTGTGCTCATCTGTTACCATTGGCGCGACTATTCTGAAGTTTCAAATGTATTGTCTTGCCGCCATCATCACATCTAGTGTTGGTTGTTACGCTGGTATCGTCAATCGACAACGCTCGGTGTTCCTATTCCTTGAATATGTGGAACCTATGGGGAGCAGTGTCTCTCCTTACAACAATCCCTTCAATATCCTTTTTATGTTTCTTCTTAAATAAGTACAATAATAATCAGTGATTATTCCGTGTGCTATTTAACAGCTTTGAAAAAAGACTTCTTGGCATGCACTAGTCAGTCTTACCGAAAAATATTGCAATATAATGCGGTCAAAATTGTTTGTGCTAGGCAGCACTACTGTTCACAGGTGGTCTGAAGCGATCGTAAAAATCCGTAAACACCTATATAATCTCAATAATAATAATTTTTACGTATTTTTAGGATTACAACCATAGAGTGTTAGGGTTTTCGGTAGAAAGATATTTGCATATATATATATATATATATATATATATATATATCTAAAAATAAATTTGAAAAGCGATTAATTTATTTACTTATAAAAAAACTATGCAATTATTCTGCTTGAAAGGTTTACAATGCCCAATCACCAGCAGTCCTAATCATAGTTTTTATATCGAATAAGCAAGAAGCCTCACTTCTAATGGTTCAATATATTTAGACAGGGATTAGGGGAAACAGGGAGACAGGATGTTGAGACAGAGATTCTATTGAAACTGGGTGGAAAGAAATAGGAATGCTATTGCACGATAAACCTTTGCTGCAAAAATAACTTGTTCCTAGCAATACTGAAGCACATTTAAAAAGGCTTTTTTGCAAAATATGTGGTTTGCATGTATCGGTTACCTGACCGCCAAAGTTCCGCGACAAGTATTATACAAAATATTGAAACAAATCACCAAAAAACGCCATTTCTAATTCTCATTAAGTGAAATGCTACGGGTACCAAAGAATATTGATAGCTAAAAGCATTTATAGAAATAACCGAAATGCTTTTAGAACCGAAAATGCTTTTTTTAAAACTTAACCAACTGCAGTGGAATTTATATGATAGCTCTATTGATCCACCTTCTTTATGAGAGTAAAGGGATAAAATGAAAATTTGACTTCTTCTTGCATAACGTAGTATTGGTTCCAAATGTATGCTTCGGGCCCGACGGAAGCTTATTACAATATTCCACTTTTGTCAAATAAAAACCATGCGCATTTTGTGGGCATTCCGGACAGACAGAATGAAATCAACCATCTATTAGATTACTTCAACTGAAAATCTATTTTTCTTGACCTATTTTCCTAAAATATACTTCTAAGACCTACTAACATAGGATCGACGTCTCGAGCGTTTAATTCCCCAGTCATTACCATTTTCGCGATTCCTTCATTACTGAACGGAACGATATACCCTTAGAACCGTTTGTCCGGCTTATCAAAGAGTTCCTTTGACTAAAATCATAGTAAATCTCAGGAATTGTTTTTTATCGGCTGTGGTTTTGCCGCCGCTGATGTTTTTCGTAGAATTTTTATCGCATCAAACGTTGAAGGCAGCACTTCGGTGTTGTCTGGGTGGGTCCCTGCTGCCTGGGGCTCAGGCATAATGTGGCATCTACCATTGACTAGGAGGAACCCAACCATCATTGTTCCTTCAACGAGCGAAATGTATTTACCACCGATGGAGACGTGTGGCCATTTCTGGCCCGGACTTAAAACTTCAAATTCTGCAAATTCTAATTTGACTATCTTAACTGTTGTTAGCTGAGTATTCCGTGCATTTATACCCGCGAGATCTAACAACAACCTAATAATCTGAGCGATCTCACAGTTACAACGTAACTGAGATAACTATATTCTCCATTGTTTTAAATTTGCCTCTTTTCTCATACCCCTATTTTTGCGTACTATACAGCCCTGTTATGTCTATACAGCTACCTACTTTGCTAAATCGCGTCAAAATTGCTTGGTCGCCACGTGTGCACGTGAAAAATGCGTCGCATTTTATCAGAAGAAGATCAAAAGAGGCTAATTTGGAGATCAGCATATTGGCAGGCAGCAACCGTTGTGGAGTAAGCACACTAACGAAACGTCACCAGCAACAAGGCAACACGCATATACAACATTGTGGTGACATTTACCGCCACTGAACGTGAGAAATAGTAACAGATATTGTATCCATCCATACAGAAAGCAACGAATCAAGTGATCGGTCCGAAGTGATCAAGAGTTATACACATACGGAAACACGCCGAGATACCAGGCCAGAGAGAAGAAGAGAGAACGAGCAGGAGCGAGAGAAAGAGTGGCATTGTAAATGTTTTTCGCCAGTTTTGACGGCTTGCCTACATCACTGTAGGGTCGATTAGAGAAAGAAGGTAGCTGAGCGTTGCTGTTTATCCTGGCCAGCAGCCCAGCACTTTAGCACATTTTGTTGTTGTTGTTGGTGGTGGTGGCGACGGCAATGATGGTTACGATGCTGATAAAGATAATAGCGGTAATGATGATGATGGTTGTGGTACTGATGATGATGGTGTGTCCTGAAGCGATTGCGCTGACTATAGTAATGATGACGGTGCTTCTGATGATGATGCTGTTGGAGGTACTGATATTTTTTTGATGCCCAGGTAAAAATGAAGGAGAAGGGGCATATATGCGCACAACGTCATACTGAATTCTCCTGGACTGCTAGGCCAGGAATAAAGTCGTTACGAGTTCTCTTTTTATCATACTTTGATTTTAGTCTGACTGAGATATTTTCAGCAAAGCCGTGGCGTGCTTTATAATGGTTGATACCTAGAGCTGGTCAGAAAATAGAAAAATTAGAATACGATTGAGCTAAATTCCAGAAAATGGTATTCAGGCAGCGCGCTTAGTTAATGCGTTGTCATGTTATGAGGATTTTATTGTCAGAAGTTAGGTTAATTTCAGCTAAACATATCGATATGCTCAGCAGTCTTCGTCGTACAATAACCTAAGTTTTGTTTTCGTAATTATTGTTGTTTCTGTTGTTGTGCACAATAACGTTTATAGTTTCACAAAAGTACTAAGAAACAACTCAAAAATGACAAAAGCCGACCATGCGTAATTGCGGAATTATGTTCAAAATACTGAATTTACACACACCAGAGCTTTTGTGTTTGCTTAACAGCCAATATTTGCTTTTCTTTTTACGGGTTCTTGCTATTGTGACACACACGCTACCGCTGAAATAGTGCCCGCTTTAGACGAATCTCGGGTTCTGACAAAAATGACCAGAAAAAATGGTGGCACTATACTACTGTTCACGTGTAAAACAATTTTAGATCGTGTTCATATTAGTATTCGCTTTACAACATTAACATGCCTATAATTGTACGCCACCAAGTTAAAGACTCACATCCAATAAATGGCACCCAAAGAATAAAATTGCTAACAGGTGGGGTACTCTTAGATATAGGAACACCTACTGCAGAGCTATCGGTCTAATTCCGATAAATCCATACTCTTATCAATCCAAGATTCCTTTAACAATCGAAACGAGTAACTCGTATGGAGCGACGGAGGACAGACGAGTACTGCACTCGATATCTGCAGACGCAAAAATGTCGTTGTGTTGTTTCCGGTTAACAGAAAGCCCCTAGGTTGTAAAAAAATGTCTGTCAAAAATCTGTCATCAAAACTGAAACAACAATGTGTTAGTTTCATTGACTTGTTGCTTTCACGTCGAGGAATAGCTGCATATCAAATACGTTAGAGTTTGCAATAAATAACGTTAGATCCACATTTGCTACCTAATATTTACAATTTTGAAAATCCAATTCGCTGAAGTGATATTCAAGGAATGTATAGATTTAAAATTTTATTGATATGCATTAAGTTAAATTAGCCCAAAATAATCTCTCTTGGAGCGACTAAATTGATGTTTTCTAGCGATAGAAAAACGCACGAATACATATAAACTTTATAGGCCTGTGCTAAGCGCTTTATAACGAATCCATCACACGTTATTCTCGCATAGTTTACTAATATTGCTCAGAAAGGTACATTGCCTTTACTCAATATATATGCGCATTCACAAAGTTATATTAAGGCTAGCATGTTCAAACTATGTCTGTCAGACGCAAAGCATGTATAGCGATTATATCGAAAGTAATTAGGGACACATTTCAAAGCACACAAGACTGAACAACACCCGGCAGCTCTCAAACAACAACAGCAACAGAATGTTTACTTGAATTAGAACACGATAGCAAAATTCTACTACCTTTAGTGCGAATCTAGCTCATTCGTAAATCCCATTCTCATAAGATTATCAAGTCCACAATATTCCGGTATTGAGCCAAAATGATAAATAAACTTTCTGTCCGCCCCAATTATGAAATAAATCCTGTAGTTTGCGAAAACCATTTGGTAAATATTTTGTATTGACTACTGTCAGGAAAATATAATTCAGAGTTTTACCTTGTTTTTCATTTGTAATAAAATACAATGTAACAATTTTTCTACAATCCGTGTGCTGTTGATATCACACGCAGTTTTATATTATATCGGATTAGACTTAAATTAAGAAAGCTTAGAGTATAACTATAAAAAACCTGACTATAGTACTTATAAAACACTCAAGACCAAATTATTAAATAGGACTGCATCACCAGACAAGCCTATTCAGTTGAACGACCATAAATGCAATAGAGTGAGGTAAAAATATTGACCATATGTAATCTAAAGGTTTAATGCGGTTTATATTGTGAAGAAAGGCAGTTTGTTTTTTTACATGCAAGAGGTATTTTATAAAAGTAAGAATCGGGTATCACCTCATAGCTGTTCAGATCAAGAAATCTTTCATATGGATCTTTAAGAATTAAGGTTATTAAGCAAACACCGTTTATTTTACAACATTTAGTGCTCGATCTACTAGAGCCGTTGTTGAAAAACCGAGACAAACTTGTCTAAATGTTGCCCGACACGTGAGCCATATATATACAAGCCGTTGTCTCAAGCATTTTGCTTACCATCTTAACACAGCTGGTGAGTAGCGTATGTCGCTATGTCATCCCAATCTTTAGTTTGTAATGACATACATTTAATTTCTACTAAGCAGACGCAAGGTTAATTTGAAACTACTACCAAGTCTACATTCATTGGGGTAATAATTGTCGGCTTACTGAAGGCGCTTTTTGGTCTCAGCACTAATGATGGCCGCAATATTTTGGTTTGCGTTATTATATCCTAAAAAAAACTCCCGCGTTTGGACATACCACCGTGGTATAAAACAAAATGTTAAGGGACTTATTTGTAACATAATTTAGGAATTCAGAAATAAGAGAGAAGAACGCGGTCAGTATTTGGACGAGAGATTCTAAAAGAAAAGAGTTTACGTTCTTACATCGGGACATGTTCTGAATCTATATCGAAAGTCTATTGAAGCTTTTCCAAAGCAAGAAATAGCTAAAGATAAGCGAAAAAACTTGACCGAAATTACTAATCTTCTTTATTGCGCGATTTCATTTGAACTTAAGCTGCATATTTAGATAAATGACACTTGTTTCTACCATTTATCTGTGAAAATCGCCTATGGTAATAGAGAAAGCTTGACCTTATCGCGCCCTCTACAAACAAATTACTCCTTAAAAAAGATGAATGTGGTCATTCGCATAAGTTGATACACAAAAACGCATTCTACCTCCCGAAAGCCTCCGCTATTAACAGCTCTTCGATGCCTCTCATTTTTATGACTAATTCATAACTTCGCACTATATAATTATTTATATATTTTTGCATACCTCAACTTACAAACTAGAAGGATACATACTAAACGTGAAGTACTGTCACTATAGAAACAGTTTCCGTTTTTATGCTGCCTTCTGTAAGTCCAAAATTTTCAAGCACTGTAATAAAATCGCATATTTCATTGGAAGCTGTTTTTGTCTAACGTTCTGCGAAAGAGTCATGGTTTGTGCCAAAATGGTTTGAAAGCCAATATAAGTTCAATCAAATAATAAAACAATATTAGTCACTTGTTTTCCGCAATCTCTGAGTTTTATGTTATTGAGCAGCTAGTAGTAAAAACGGGTTTAGAATATAAATAATGACATAGTGATGATCATCCTCACTTTCGAACTAGACATCTTACGTGCGGATCGCAAGTCAAATCGTATTTGTGATATAGCCACTTGCAAAATGGCGTAATAATAGGGTCTGATGTTCGACCACCGATATCATAAAAACACGACAGCTGTGTAGCAAATACTAAGAAATAAAACTTTACCGTGATTAATGTAATTTAAATGTTTTCACCAAATCATGCATTATCCCCAGATCATTATAGATCATAATAAGCTAAATCTTAAAATGTATTATTATTTAACACAATAATATGTTAACATTAATGTAATGCCTATGAATGCTCTTCGAAATGCACATTTCCATCCTCACAAAGCTCCATGCTCACAAAGCTTTCCTATAAGAACGAAACGTGAATACGTATACTAGTTTCTAACAAGTAACACGAAGTTGTCGGACTGATTAGCACATAAGTCACGTATTCACTTAAACGTCCATGTGTTCCGTATGTTTTTCCACCCACGCCCAAGTCTTAAAAATGTGAAAAACAAAGGTGAATTTACTATCAAACTGATATATATATATATATATATATATATATATATATATATATATATA
>MNPL01002374.1:0-20241 GCA_002081605.1 Tropilaelaps mercedesae
TATATATATATATATATATATATAAATATATATATATATATATTGTCACCGCAGTGATTCTAGTCAAATAATGTTTAATTTGGCCTGAAACTTGCAACTTACATGATACTTCTAAAAACTATGAGATATTCACATTGAATCACTCGATATTCAGTATTAGATATCAGAGCTCCACATTGAGAATCAGTGTAATGTATTAGACCATCGGTGCTCATTGTGACTATGAGCAGAGTCGACACCTGAACGCCTGACGCCAGTCCATTAAAGTTAAGGGAACATAAAGGAAGGGCTTTATTGCGAATACTGCATTTATTATAAGCAGCCCACAAAAGCGTACGTCGAAATTTCAAACAAAAATATCTACCTTTCAAGACGAAAAGAAGAACCAAATTGCAACAGCGTGCTTACATAGGTCGAGGGTAACATAGCAGCCAAAATATATAGCGTTAGCAGGGAAACGTTCAAGATATCGGTTATAGCCATGCAGTTAACGATGATACATTTTCCTTTGTTCAAATCGCCGGACTATACGCGAAGTACGATTTAGGCTATGTATTGGGTCACTTAGAAATATTTTTGCAGTTTTTCCGCGTAACTTATCAATACTAATAATAATAGTGATGATATAAGTAATGGCATTACGCAGAAATTGTATATTTGGTCTTTGTTGTACATAAGCAAAAAAGTATTCCTATTGTGTTGTACGTGTCGAAAATCCAGAACTTACCCGATCATCACCAGGTCGATCTGGCACTGCGGGAGCGACCACCTGGCCTACTTGAGCCTGCCGATGGACCTGTGCCTGACGGTTCGCCTGGTCAGCATCGCATTGTCGGACCCTTTCCCGAAGGCGTTCTACGTCATTCATGTCAATCGGCACGCTTTGTTGCATCTTCCGCACCTTGAAAACGATCACGTGACAACGATAATAGCAAATAATCAAACTAAGTAATAATCACCGAGTTCAGCAAATAATTAAAAATGAAATAGTCTTCTATGCGGGACACAAACCGAAGGCACAAAAATAATATGCCTAAATAAAACGGAGTCTGTGATCATACGGTCGTCATTGCCATTTAAAATGGCTACCATCAAATCTTGACCACACGAAAGTGTGCATCTCATAATTTAACAGCACAGCCATGGCGCCTATCTGAATGATCTCGATGCCACACCGGCTATCGACGAATCCGCTCGTCGTCAATAATAGTCGATACGTACCTCCTCTTCGAGTTTGTTGTTCGTCTCGTGAAGCTTCTGTTCGTGCGCTGTGAACTCGGCGGCATTGTCCGCGGCCTCACTTTTACAGACGTCCAGATCTTGGAGAAGATTTTTGATATTGCCGTCTCGATCCTTGATAACAGCCTGGATGTTGCGACAGTTGATTCAAATACGAACGGGAGCAAAGGTGACAACTGTTAACGATCACTCATTTGAACATGGTTATAAAAGGATGCATACGCCAGCAAAATAATAAACGAACGGTTAAGTTATCGTGGTTTACGTTGTAATCGATGAAAACCACAACCATTCACACCTGCATCTCATCGTACTGGCGTTGCAGTATTGCAAGCTTCTCAGTCTGAATCATCTTCTCCTTTGAAATGGCTGACTGCATTGTCTTGAGCTCATCGTCGACCAGCTTCTTGCGGTCAATTTCTGCCTGAAGCGTCTTCTCTAAGCGTGCCTTGTGCTCGTACAAAACCTACAAGACGGACAAACGTTGCAGACGTTAATATGGAACGACACGTGTCGCGGTAATGTATGAAAAGGAAATTTATAAAACGAAGCAGTGCAAGTGTATGAAAAAAGTGAAGGCTAACAGACTTACCACACAATCCGTTGGCCTCCCAACGCTGAATTTTATTGAAGAAATAACCGTTTACCTTTACGGGAGAGATATTCGTGGACTTCTCAATTTGTAGTATACAACAATGTTAACACTTGCTAAATATGACAAGACCTATAATGATTTCCGTGAGGTTCACAATTTTGTACACCAGTTAAAGTCACACATGCATCCTTATAAACGTTCTATGTATTTCATGAATTACTGGTTGCTAAAATTATTATTTTTAATATTATGAAATGTGTCAACGTACAGTGAGCTGTGCGGCCACCGAGTCGTGTTTCTGTTGGCACTTCTCAAGATCTTCTTCGGTTCGCCGAAGATGCGAGTGTGTCTGTGATAACAGCAAAAGGGAAACCAGCATCGAAGCGCCCACCACGGCGAGAACAACATTACGTTGTCGCGCTGCCCTTAGCGTCATTGTGGCCACCGTCATTTCCAGTGGCCTTATAGCAAATCCACCACTTACACCAATTCCCTCAAAGTAGCGATGCTGGAGCCTTTTGAGAGCTCTGATCTGCGAATCGAGCAAAAATGGTTAACAAAAGTTAACCACAGGACAATGTACAGAGGAATAGAGTTCTGGCGCTTACGTGGGTGAGCACATGAAAAGAGAGTTTTGAAACTTAACACCGAAGGTGAGTCAGAAATATTCATCAGAGCTATCGCGCCCAACGGTTATCGTACGGCATAGTCAAGCGCATTCCATTATGAGAAAATGTTCGTCGGAAACTAACTGTAAGCAGACATATTATTCGGAAGCAGCTCGCCGAGTCTGGAGACAAGGTTATACGTGAAAAAACATATGGTAACGCGACTAAGCGCCCACATTTTCCAGCTGAGGCCAAATAATACTTTAATAAAAAACAATACAATGATTCCTTTTATGTCGCCACCAATAATAACCGCCTCCATAGTACGACATCACTTTTACTACACCTAGGCCTTGATTTGCTCTTAGCAGCGCATAGTTCTCCGCTATAGGTCATAACTTCGGCTAGCAGCCGATAAATACGTTGGAGACGAAGGATGATGAAACATGCTAACTAACGAAGCGCTGCCACGTTGCGGTGCTCATTCCTACTATTGACCACTAGTTAGCCTGCTGTTCTATCGTTATTCGAAGCCAAACGGCCTTTCCGCTTGTGTTTAGCAACCTAATGGTTTACTATCATCTGATATCGAACGATTTATTATTTACTATCATAACGAACGCTGTACATGCCTTAATGATTATAATTATCATTACCGACTTCGATTCATGTCGTCGATTTGAGCATGTCGCTGCCGAAAATGCGGGAATTATTTGCCAATCGCCGTACGCAGGTTTGACGGGGAAGGCGCGACGACATCTGCTTCAATGGAATCAGCCACCCAAAATTGAGCGGTGGAATAACTGGGTAGCATCAATTGATAATGAAATAATAAGCACATTGTTGTGCTGAACGTTACGTTAAACGTTGATCGAATTTATTTTCAGCAAGTATAGAACGTGTAAAAGCAATAGCGATAAGCTCAAGTAGTATCATCACACAAGTCACAATCTTATTTTGGCCCTGAATTTTTGGTGTTTACCTAATACATAGAGTTCGAAAGTTCCAAAACGCGTTTGAGGCTTTCTAGTTCGCTATAGAAAACCTTTTAAGGTAGCGTGTTTCTTAGTGACCATATTGCGTGAATAACGATCCAACATCCCGGAAACCTTGGAGCACCTTGCTTCGATGACAATAAAAAATCGATCGATACATTATCAGAACAAATTTACGTTCCAATAAAGTGTTACATAGTGGCAAAAAGATATAACAAAATTTAAGATATTCGTTAAAGGTTTCTTTAAAAAGTTGGACATTTGACATGTTTGACAGGTGCCAAAACTGATGGGCACGCCGGTGGGAAACATTGCAAGAAGACATCGACGCATGTTATTCCTACAGATGCAACTTGTAAACGCCATACAAGCTAATAATTATTGCCTTAGCTATCTCATCAAAACCCGGACCAAGAATTACCGTTTGAATATAGGGGCTTCTAGCTTAATAAAGGCATCGCAAATGCTTTTCCCAACATTACAGCAGATTTTGGCTTTATTGGGCGTATATGCTGGTCTTGATGCCGTGAAACCGTGGTCTTGAAATCGTGTCCCCGAGAAGGATTCCAGTAATAGCACAAGCTCAGTACTCCTGCGATTAGTGAAAGCTTTGTTTTTTTTTGCACGAGGATCACGTGCTTCTAAGCTATACACAGAAATAACACGAAACATAAGTTCTGTGCTGTGCTCCTGTTACTCGCCTGGCGACGGTGCACGCGAGTGTATGCGTGTGTCAGTCAGAAAGGCCTAATAGGTCGTTCGAACGCGTAATGTAGATTTCTTCAACCAGATGGAGCAACATGAGGCTGCCGTGTCGCGCTCCCGTTGTGCGAGCCGCTATTCCGAGACGTTCATTGTCGCTACTGACGGAACACCAAAGAATGGGAGCCAGTACACCGGCTCAAG
Source organism: Tropilaelaps mercedesae (assembly GCA_002081605.1). Classification (NCBI taxonomy): domain Eukaryota; kingdom Metazoa; phylum Arthropoda; class Arachnida; order Mesostigmata; family Laelapidae; genus Tropilaelaps; species Tropilaelaps mercedesae. The sequence goes on from MNPL01002374.1 coordinate 4,344, forward strand.
TCAATGACCCTTCTCCTTCACCGCCCTACCCCACTGCCCCGAAACCAAATAATCTGTCTCTATATTTTGACGCTTCTAACATTAATCCATGTGTAATGTAAGTAAAACTGTGAATAAAACTGTTACAGTTACAGGCATTCTGACAGCTAAAGATAAAATGGAGATACTATTGAAGGTAAAGACGCATTAAATTGTCCAGATTGTTAGGTATAGTCGCTACGCGTGGAATTTCCGCCAACTGCAAACATATGGCACCGCAAACGTTGTGTTGAGCGTACAAATTCTACTAACTGATGTTTTGAATGGATGCTGCGTATATAAACAAAAGTAAATTGTTTACAGAATGATGCCTGTGAACAATTTACAATGCCTGCGAGCAATGGACTAAACTTGGCATAAAACGTCATAGGCCCGTCCCGTAGCCAACAAAAAGAACAACCAAAACCCCATAGAATTCCTCCTTTTATTTGATATAGATAATCCTTTCTGAATAGATACTTTTAACCTGGCTTTGACAAAAAAAGAGGAGATCTAATATCTTGCCACAAAGTTGTCTTTCTAAGCTTGACGCACCAGCAAAAATATATTGGCAAAAATATAAAGTGGACTGCTCCCGCGTATATCGCTCTACTTGCGGATTCACATGTGAAGGGGGAGTCATCCCGAGTATTTTTAACCAGTGTGAAATATGGGGTGTCTCGGAGAATATAGCCTCCCTTCGTATTTTATTCTTTATGGAACGCATGACTAACATAAATAATCACTCGATCAAGTATTGAGTGGTTAGCTCACACCAAGTAGTGATTTATGTCTTTCTCATGGAAATCCTTCCGCCTGTAGAGCATCGTCAGAGCGTCTACATGTGGGTTCTGCGACGGTCCACATCTGCTAAATTTTTCCTTATACGGCAGAAACGAATTCAGACAGATTCTTACAACAGCTGACTACTCGCCGTCCACCGATTGCTTCTCTGTACCATAGAAGTCTCTAATACAGAATAACTTTTACTAATGCGGCGCTCGTCTCTATCAGTCAAGAAATCTGTAGTTGGAGACGATTCACATATTTTTAGAGGGAAAAATATGTATTTCGTTCTTCATTCTTTAGAAAGAACGAGCGATAAAGAGAAAGAGAGAAAAATTACATATCGTAAAGCCACCCTAGCTTACCTGTGTTCTCCTATCTCGTCAACCGCCTGTGATGCGCCAGCCGTGCTAGATCCTTTACTATGATAGGTATTTCTCGGGCTAGTACAGCAATTCTTGCGGGGTTGTCAGCGCTGTAATACAGGATATTTGCGAGTCGTTAGCGTACACCATCCCGGGTACCTCGCTGGCCCCTGCGGCTGCACTGAGCCTACGCGAGCTCAGCCGAGACCCGCAAAAAGACGCATTCACATCAAGCACATGTTGAGCGCACAGTTAAAACTCCTGTTTTCCTGTGAGTTGTCCTGTCGTGCGCCGACTCCCGCTTACCATCTGATGCCCTCGGCTTCACTTTCTAGCGGTGTCTCACAACACGAGGACAGCATAACACACGCTCATCCACAAACACACCTGAATGGAGTTCGCTGGCGCTACGCGAAGCTGCCAAAACGCCGGCGTAATTCAGTGTAACGTCTACGGCTGGTCTCTATCACCAACGTCACCGCCGGCCGTCACCGTTGCCGCTTAACAGCCACATTGGTCGGAGTGAAACGGGAAAGAGTGTTGGTCGTGTGTTCTGTTTGCTTGTCCACGTTCTTCTAGACCATCCTGCTTATTGGCGGCGCACCGCACAGAAAATGGCCAGAAGACGCGGCGGCACCGCCAAGACGCTAGGGCTGGTATAATGGTTAGACGGGCGTCGAGGCTGGTTGCTTCTACGGGCTGTTTTTCCTTTACACGTTTATCGCCTTGCCACCACACAGCGCCGCACACACGGCGAACGCTCACTCGCCAGAACTGAAGGCTCAACAATGACGACCTCAGTCGAGAAAGAGGCGCCCGCCAGGGAAGTCTGCTGGAAAAGGCTGTACAAGTTGTGGGAAGGGGGAGATGGGAGGGAGAGTAGAACATATGAGTATGTGGATGTTAAAACAACAACAGGATCGGAACCGTTCTATGTGCCGACCGCCAGTCACTTTCCAATAGGTTAACGCTGAGACAAGAAGGCGCACTGAGTACCCACTGGCGACGAACGTCACGCCTCTCAGCTGTCAGATGACATGATGAGGGGAACACAGACCCTTTCTGGTGGCCGCTGTCTCAAATGCGTAACGGAACTGTAATGCGTACATACTTTCGAGTCGTCGACGAGAGAATGAGAGAACGAGGATGAGAGAGTCGGCTGCTGTTTTGTATTGAACAACCTGACTGCTCTGGTGTTGAAGCGATGCTGGCGGGTTAAAGTTGACACGGTATGCAAACAGTTATCACGAGGAGGCGACAAGAAGGAAAGAGAGAAAGAGTGCTGCCTTGTGCACAGTTGCTGCTGAAACAGGTGAATATCAAGACGGAATAGATGGCATCGTGGGCAAACCATCGAAAACAATGACAAAGGTAACGTTAGCAGAGTAGTTTATGGGACACGGTTAAATAGAGGTTAATCCTGTGTGGGCTAGAGATTCATCAACTCTTAACATTTACTTCTTAGCGCCCTTAGTTTGTCGGTCAGTTTTCACAAGCCTAATATGGAGTTTGAACTGAAATATCAATCGCTAAGCATTTTCAAGAAGATCGAGTGTGCAAGTGAAATCTTGGTTTCACCTTTGCTAAAGAGTTCTACCTCGCAAATTCACAATGATGGTCAAGAAAGAAAACGGTAGAAAGAGTTTCGATTTACGAGAAGAATATTAACTATAGTATTAAAACTAGATAAAAAACCGAAAAAATAAATTAAATATGCTTATAAATAAGAAACACATATTTTAAATGCATTCGTAAGCCGACAAAGCACTTCTTATGAAAATTGAATGCGCGTTGCAATTGAGAGAAACCTTTATTCTATACTATATTTTTGCAACAATAGCTTAAATTAGTGTTTTTCACAATTATTCAATTTATGCGAGGTATAGTTAGGATAATTCTGGCGGATTTACAAGGAGAAAAAATGTAAGCATATTTTTAAAGAGGCATTTGAAAAATGTTTAGGAAAACCTAAATTTAATTGAAAAGGTGATAACGTTAATCTATAATCGATTATTAGGAATTGCGTTTATTGGCTCTCTTTTCCAAAATGCGGTGTTGTTCTTACCGTTAATGACTTCGGCTACAACGACTAAACACAATTAACATTAAGGAACACCATATCGTTTCTCACCCTAGCTAAAAGTGCTTCAATCTCTACAAGTATGACATATGCCTTGTACACTAAAACATCCACAAATAAGGGCCAGTCAATTAGTCAATAAGAACGAGTAAACCCAGAGGAAAATATAGAATAGATTATCTACAATATAAAATATTTGTCTATTCATTCATCCACTTTAGTTTAAACGGGGAGTCCCATGTGATACGCTATTCATTGTTTGAGGTCCAAGGCGCCACTGAAAGAAAAGAGGCCTTCCCACTCAAATAGCAAAGCCAAAACAGCAGAGCCGATAATTGGGCGAGTTACTAATTTATCAGGAGGAGTTTATCTACCAAGATCTACTGCACACTTCTTGTTAGTTCCTACTATTGAAAATCATTCTTAACCACTAGATATTAAGTTTATATTACATGTCAGTTAATTAACCTTATGTTACATATAGGTTATCAAATCTTATTGAAACCACATAGAATGGCGGTGCTATTAAAGATCAGCAGACATTTCTATGAAAGCAAACAATTTCACCGTTTACAATTACCTTGCGAGAAATCACGTCTCCACACTAAAGTATTGGCTCGGTCTCACCAGATTTGCGCCAATCGCCATTCGAAATTGTCCCTAGGCCGTAGCGCTCCTTTAGAAGTGTTAATAAAGCTGTTCTTCGAAACTATCTCGAAACAAGCTTCGAGTTCCGAGGAAACTTGTGCCTGTGTGAGGTGATGTAGTGGTAGGCTGAGTGGCGCTGTCACTAAATTGCGGGTCCATCAAGTACCTCCAAACAAATATTTTCAGTGACATAGAAGTGTTCAGGGTCAGGGTCTGTCTGTGCTGAGGAACCGAGGCATTGACTGTTGTAGTTTGAGGGTCGTCCTGGATCGGTGATCCTCATACGACTCGCGTGGGAGTCGGATGTTTTCATTTTGTAGAGGAGTCTGAGGCCTGAGCATAGGAACAGGATATAGGATGGCAGACCTTTTGGGCTCAATTATGTCTTCGATGGAAAAGGCGCAACCAAAACAAGGACCTACGGATGAAAAACAGCGCCACCTCGTCAAAAGTGAGTTTTCGCTCGCACAGCACTGGGTTGGCAGGTGCGATCGTTTTAAGAAACTATTAACTTATTTCGGCATGTCTCGAATTTACTATCTGAAGTAGAGACGAAACGATGGAAAGCTTTGTACATTGCTAGCCTGACCAACGATGATTATTGATGATGATAGTGATGGTGAAAAATGTAAATCGTAATATTAGCAATAATAGTAATTCCTGTAAAGTAATATAGTCTTGCAAGATACTGCAATATAGTTTCGTAAATCATGTACACCAAGAAGTATGTACGTACCTTACGCAATTTGAATGAGTCTGTGTTGGCATCGCTGCAAATCTTCATTAACTTAATTACATTAATGGTCAGGTAGATGTTTCTATCTTGTATGTGGTGCGCCAAGAGTTTGTGACAAACGTTGTGAAAATTTGTGCACGTCGTATGCTCTGTTTCGTTGTGTTTAACTCCCATTGCGAATGTTCGTAAAAAATGTACATTGTTCGTGAAACAAATCCACACAATGGAAAGAATCTAACGTAAGCACGCTGTGGTTTTTCTGCTCGAATGAATATACCGCCACTCGTATGCTTTAAAATGCTGAAAAGTCCCTCTATTTTACGTGTTTTCTGACAGCTCCAAGCAGTAATAAACCGCTAGTCTAGTGCGGACATGATTCCTAAATTAGACCGCCGACAGTTACAGAACACCACTAAATTCGACGATATTATCAACTGTGCATTGCTGTACAAAACATGCCCGATTATATTATCGTTTTGCTACACCCTTTATTAGACATGTTTTACATAGCCGGTTCGGGGTTGCCGCAGATAATCAACGATTACTCTTCAAGAGGAACCTGAGAACGAAAGCAATATTATTTTACGGTTCTCATTGGTGATAAACATAATTTCTTACGTGACTTAGACCGAGAAAACCGGGATAATCTGGGACAAAATCTCTGTAAAGTAAGGGTTCTCAATTATAAATTTGACTCAGAGTTGAGCCCGGGGGTGCCCCCGGAGCACACCATTTTGTTAATTATTGGACGGAGGAAGTCCACCCGTATGATGCTTACGTGACTCATTATTATTATTATTATTATTATTATTATTATTATTATTATCGTGTTACTAAACATACAATTCACGTTACCTTGCAATCGGATGCGGCATGCGTGCCGCATGTTGTACACTCCTGACATGAGTGCCAGCTAATAATGTTTATTACTTTTATTGTCATTAAACATCTTGGAGATAATGTAATTTATGCGCCGTATATGTGCACTGCTGTGCACTACTGCGGAACTCTACCATAAAAAGTTTTATTTGTGCCTTTCTGTTTTATACGATCGTCTGACAGAGCAACGTGAAGCAGCGAAGAAAGCCGAAGAAGATCACAAACTTCACCTGAAGAGGTTTAAAGAGAAGACATCCGGAGTACTCGATGAATTCCTAAAAGATGTTAAAAATCCCAGCTTCAAGTTCAAGCCAGTACCTAAACTTTATCGCGCGATTATGTAAGTTGTATGCAGTTATGAAATCAAATAATTCGACTGACCGATCTGCAATGTGAGACATGTTATAACTGGGCCGATAATTACCTAAGTAGCACTAATTCATAAGTATCGTCTATAATGGTATCTTTGCACGTCCTTTCGTATTTGCGTTTTTCAAAACACGTAGTGTCGGAATTAAAAAACCTGAACTAAAAGCCTTAGTTTAATCTCATATCTGTCAGACAAGTAAGCCGACGTTCGACGACAGCTACATTTTGAGTTCTGTGTTCTTTTTTTGCCTCACATATATTTTCTAGTCATGACGTTGCCGAGGCAAAAAATATTCCGGCTTACTCGTTCGGCGAGGACGAAATTGACCGACACGTAGTGGTCTTTAAACCGGAGCATACGCCTTGTGAGGAGCAATTGGCCTGTCTCAGGTTAGCCACAATTCAGCTATGATTCTACAACAACGATTGCATATTTCCAATGAGCTCGAACCAAACTTTCTTCTCAAGTACTAGCTGAAAATTTTATCTGCGTGTTTGTCTTTTAACTATTCCAGGCGCGGCGAGGTATGGGATCCGTTAAAGGCCGAACAGGAACGAGCTTTGCGGGAGCAGATTGAAAAAGACCGCGAACACGAAGACTGGATTAGAGAGGTAAAACGCGATTGCTGAAATAAATGCTTTGTTACGTTCATAATATTTAGTGCGTTAAACCTATGTCTTTAATGAAATAAATGGTATGTGATTTTTCAAGATGCGTGACAGGAAGCGCAGTTCTGAAGGAGGCCAGGACCAAGCAACAGACAAGTACAAAACGAAGTACGAGAAGTTTATTGGAAGAGAAGCTGGCCTCGAGGCGGCTAGGATAGCACAGCCCAACAAACAGTTCGGATTCGGTAAGGCGATTTAGAAACATAGCTTGGTCTCATTTTTCTGTCAAGGTTTGCGACCAGCGCAAGTTTATTCTATGAAAATAGCTTCAGTCATAAACTAATAATTCTCCACCAGTAAATAATGCTTATTTTTATTACAACATATGCAAGATAAGTGAGCTTGTTTGGGGCCGCCAACACTAAAGAACTTTCGCTCTGCAACAAATTCGAAGAATAGCATTTATTATTATTATTATTATTATTATTATTATTATTATTATTATTATTATTATTATTAGAGAAAAAGCAATTGAAACAAAAAATTGGGATAAACAAACTAAATTTTAGTATAAGAGTAGCACACTTCATAGCTCATAGCTACAATATCACAATTATAGCAAACTGTAATAGCAACATCTTTATGGCGTAAACCGCGTTCTCTTTTTCTACCGTTTCTGTCGTTGGTTTCAGTGCCGTCCGAAAATAAGCGGGACGCGCGCACGATCGAGCAAGTCCTAGCAGACAGTCGAGCAAAACGAAAACGACTAGAAGAGGTGACTGGAATTCGCAACACAGCAGTTGTAGATAGGAGCGAACCATCGACGGAAAAATCGTAGACGATCCAGCGATATCATTGGATCTCCATTTCGCGCTCGTTTAACGTGAACAAACATTTGAGCTGATCAGAACCGTCGAGTCAAAATCGCTGTCACGCGCTAGAGAACAAAAAAGTCACAACAAAGAATACATTAAATATATACTTTCCAGCTAAGCTTGCATGCACAGTAAGTTACGATGGTTCGTAACTCGTTATTGAAGTCTTTTGCCGGGAAGACTATGTTACACCATAGATGAAAACCACTAGTGCAAAAGGTATAGCTGGCCACATGCACCGTCCATTTATGCTCGCCATGAATGAATATATCTAACTCACAAGCAGACATGCAGTTCTTGTAGCATCTTAGCGAGTAGCTCAATGTTGGCAAGGATATTTCCAGTTGATACCAATCGTTAAGTTTCGTTTACCCGTGTGGAAAACGTTGACTTGACGATAAAAATGACTTGTAGTTTTTATTGTCTTATTGGTATTTTTAAATGTATACCTGGCTCGATTTGTAGGTTGATAGGTAGTTCTGATTCTGTAGATATCTTTTATGTAAACACCATAAATGCGTAGTCAATACAATTTGGCAGATTTATGAATGCCCCAATTCTATGCCGAAGTGTATGACATCACAAAAATCGTCTCATTGTAGAGTTTGTCCTCAGATCTCGCACTCCTAATAAAAACTTGTTAAGCAGAACGCATATTGGTGGGATTGTTAAAAATGCTTTATGCTTAGAATTTTTACACATGTAGTTCTGATATCTGAACTAAACACTGTACCTGCACCGAAGGACCCTTACATTGAGAATTCGTCGGTGCAGTGCAAAAGCAGTCCTAGACTTCTGCACTGGCTACCAGGATAAAAAAGGCCCACATAAGCTTGCCGCATCTGATTATTTAATAGCGCTGGTGCTTGTGATCGCCAAGGACGGCTTAATATGCTTGTGTCTTTGTCGAATTATTTGTGTAATACCTGAAAAGAGTAAACGTAATATAACTGTGGCAATACAGTCAAGAAAAGCTAGCATGTAAAGTGTTGCCCAAACTACGAAATACTCACGTAGTCTAGCAACGCAACGAACGGTACAACGTATAGACAGATAAAGACGACACGATTCTATCCTAATAAGGGTTTATGGCTGTGCGAAGGAAACCCGTGGCTGAAAGAAGCATCATAGAACAGCTACAGAAATAGTAACTTTAACTGTAATCATATTTATCTCATATTGTGTCCACTCGCTCAAGTTGTTTGTTAGCTTTAAATGTTGCTTGACACAAGGTTACTAACACGGTCTCGATTGCACACTTGGAAATTTTTTGCAGAACGGTCGACATCCTTCATAACAGGGACGGAAAAAACCAAGGGTGTACACATAATAGCAGCACATCCACGCTGATGCTGGAGGAGGTTATTGGAAGCAAACCTTCCTAGTCCTATTTTATTAGCAACGACAGACGAAGGCGGTTAGAAGGGTTATTTAGAAACGTATCGGTGAAGGTTTTAGCATCTAGAGAGTTTTGGAAATTTCGAAGCGCAAGGTTTCGCGAATATGATGGATTTTCAAACAGACACTATACAGGCTCCACCATTTTTTTTACCGTCATCAAAAAATCGCTTATCTCTCTTTGAACGAATAACTATGATAAGAGGTTGCCACTTGCTTCTTGTCGGTGACAACTTTTATAAGCCTTTCCTAAGAAGCGTCTGAGACTAATGTAAATTCTGGTTTTCTCCATCTTAATAGGGAAATATTTAAAGGAACATCTACAGTCGACACTGGTTTACAGAGTTATTGTTTTAGCATTTATATTATCTTAATCATACGGCTCACTATATTTTTATTGGTTTGAAAAATGTCCAATTCGATTTGAATCATGTTGAATCACATAAAGTTGGAAACGCGATATATATTGTGTCAAAATTATGTCAAAATTAAACCAGAAGATAATAGAAATACCGTCGGAGGTGATAATGCATTGTGATGAGCTCGCAATCAGTGGAAGGGGATGGTCTTACTTCTTTAATACAGAAACTGCTGTTAAAAATTGACCTCATGCCTATGGATTCATTGACAATATTCTTGACCAATGAATGGTCTTCAACAGGTTGTTATTTAAATATGCTAAAAAATTTGCCAACAAGACCGACCTTCGCAGGGGATCTGTTGACACATTGCACCAGGCCCAAATGAATGAATTATCACCTAAAGGCCGACAGCAAGGTGTCAATAACCTGGCACCTCTATTTACAAATAGCATTACGCAACATATTTTCATTGTCGTATAGGATATCGCAAAGCGATAAATTCGGAGCACTGTAAAGTTGATGACACTAACGAAATTAATCGAGAATAATTGAACATTTTCTATGTGCCACCATCGAGCAGTATAAGGTTTCGAAGCTGTTTAAAGTTTCTCTTAAAATGCTTTGATGTAAGGCCTATTGGGGAGCACCATGCAGTGTAAATGAGGAAGGAAAACGCGTGTTTATTATTCGTTATATAGGAATACTCAAAAGAAAAATATTCATAGTGCCTAAATGCTCAGTAAAATCAGACGCAAGTGGCCACTTATACCTGTCGGATCTTGCTATGCTCATTACGACACGCGGTAGAACACCTTGTTACAGGACGACTCTGCACACACGACGAAACAAATACATTTAAATTCATTCTACCAGTAGTCACTCTTCAGGTGACGAACAGTCACCTCATACGTGTCGTGCAAAGCTTAATATACGTGTCGAAATATTTGTTGTAGTGAAGAGGAAAAACGGTGGTGCGGTTTCATTGACGACTGTACAAAACTGAATGATGACTGCTCCCAAAGACATAACATTGGAGAAAGCGAGGTAGGAAAAATACAAAATAAACTGAAAAAATTGTTAAACGCCTATATGTGATGCTTTTGTCTGTTCATATTGTCAAATTTTGGTGGCTTTCAAACGCTTCTTTGCGTGTGTTTAGACGTGCCTGCTGGTACAAACCTTAATAGTTCTACAGTCTCAAATATTTTTTAAACGATGCTTGGGCCGTCTTAACGTATTTTCCCCCATCTATGGCTCTAGTGCTCATATCTATAGGACTCTAGCGTACTCCCATGGACAGTCTTAAATAATTACCTGTGCTATAATAAAAGTGCCTGCTGACGACTGCATCATGGGTTTGACCTATGCAAAGGACGAGCACATATAAGTATTGATCTTTTTACTGATGATCATAACATAATGCATCGTTGAAAATCCTTTGTTCGCTCAGACATAACAAGAAAACGCGTTCCGATCTCGCCTGAGTCGGATAGGGATCATAGAAAACTCAAATTAGGGAAAGCTTATGTTATACAATATTAGCAACGAAATATTATCGATGCATCCCAAACATTTTCAACACAATTATAATTTTAAGAGTCTTGAGGATTTAAAATACCTCCGTTATGATTGAAATATTTTCAACGGTGCTGAAAAACTTGAGGAACATGCCAGGACTCGGCATAGGTTCATATAGCGAAATTGTAATTCATTTAGAATGAGATAAAATCTCGACTCAATGCCAATTGGGCAAAGAACAGTCCCGTGGTTTCTTTCATTCAGTGCTAAACACGAAATTTGAATTCTGCGCGCCTTATTTCTCTTCCGCGCTGGCCGACCGACTGTGGGGTCATTGTGAAAAGAAGGAGCAACTCAGTCGCTGAGTCTATAGGTTCCACTTGTTCGAGTTTCGTCGTCTGCTCTTATCGGGTCTGTGTTTAGTCGGTTCGGTCGCCCATTTTTCCTCCTTTGAGCGGTAGATATCCGTGCTGTTGCTGTATTGCTGGTACTGATACTATTGCAGCCGTCGGCTGGCTGTTATATTTGCGCAGCCGCCCGTCGGTTAGTGGTTGTCCGGAGTTGCTGCCGCTGTCTCGGCTGGGTCGGTACTGCTGACGGCTGTGGGTGCTGCACAAGCCGCGACAGCCAAACCCGGACGACGAACACACAACACACAGACAACTCTGGCTGTTGTTGCTCCGGTCATCGTTGCTTCTCATAGTCGACGAAACGAGACGGCTGCAGCTGTGTCGTTCTGCTGCGTATAGAGCGGAATCGGTGCGAGGTCGATCTAGATATTCTGACGAGATCCCCGAAAAAAACGAGGAGGTACTGTCTGAACGACGGGCGAGCTCTGGTGCTAGCGTTTCAAGCGTCCTGGCCGAGCGGTTCGCTGTGTAAGAGGTTTGTTGTTGAAATAGCCGAACTGCCGAGTGTCGAGTGTGTATTCGTGTGCGTGTGCGTGTGTATGTTTGAGCAGTGTGCATGTATGTTGTCGTGGTAGGCTGGCAAGGCTGAACGTTGCGGCTGCTGCCCAAAACGAGACAGAACAACGGACAGACGGAGGGGAATCTAGCCGAGACGAGGCAAGACATTGAGGTGGTGGGGTGGCTGTCGTGTTTCGTGTCCCGCGAGTGACGAGTCCCCGACGAGAGAGGTGGAGATCGCCTACCTCGCCGAGGAAGACTGTCGCCGTATAGGACGACGTTGCTGTCGCGCGTACACACCTGGTCGCAGGTCGATCTCAGTCAGAGTTACCCCGTTGAAACACCGAGAACATCACGTACATAACCAACACACGATGGAGTCGAGCCAGAGTGCGCTGCTTTTGCGAAAACAGCTCAACGGTGAGTGGCCTGCTTCGTCCCCCCTTTATTCTTCCACCCCATCTCACCGAGTCACGAAGTCGGTGGCCCTTACGATGATCTACGAGATGATTAGTGACGATTACGATGAAATATAATCGAGATAGTGCAGGTTATTTTGGTGGTATGTCTATTGCCCATGCAATATAGGGCGCTCATCACGAAACTGTGAGGGACGGCCAAGCATCACAGAGGGAGAGGCTCCCGGGTAGCCAATAAGGGAGGGAGGGGGAAAATGTTTGGGGTGCTTTTGTGACTAAGGTAAAGCCATGGTTGCTCATAAGTGATTGTTATCGTCAAATTGCCGTCGATTGGCATAGACGTCTATTGAAAAGGATTATACAACACGTGCACTTGCGAAGTGGTTAACGCTCGTAAAAGCTTGGGGATATGAGAGAAGCTGGTAAATAGGTGGGAACTCAATGTAGAAATCTACCTTAGGACAACTAGTTGAATGTTTTCATGGAGCAATTTCTTCTCAGAAGGCTACGATTCGTCATATACAAGTCCATTGCACATTGAACTTAAGGGTCATACGTTGTCATTAGGTAGCTAAAGTCATCTAAAGAGTGTGTAGATTTCTCATATATAGGAAAAACTAGACGAAGAATTGCTTCGTCAGGAGACAGCCGGTTAAACGGCTTGCTAAGACAATGATTTGTAACATATATTCATTTACACCAACCAGAAAAAAGCAAATTGTTGCACCGACGATAATAATGATGTTTATTTCTCAAGAGCTGCAATGTCTACGAAGTTCATCATATTGGTTGTTTTACCAGTATCCGAAAGAAACGGAGCTATCCGCCGCGTATTACTGCAGGGCGTGTGTTAATCACGAGATCACGTGAAACCATTAGTCCTGAACATATAATCGGCTTTATACTCTTGTATAGACAGGAGTTTTTCAGGGAATGTGGCAGTAATTTTCAGACGGTGGAAGGTAAGAGCCGCTGCTCTAGGCTATGATGCTACGAATGCAAGAGGTAAACATAATGGCAATGGATGTCACCTATAGGGTGCTCACACGCTCGTTTTGCATGTTTGTTTCAACACTGCAGCTACGCATCAACATCGGGCTACCTAAATAGCTAGAGAATTTCAAATAATCAGCGTAAGACGTCCAAAAAATATACCTCAATTTACTTTATCGTAGAGGATATACCTTTAACAAGCCGATGTGACATCGTCACTAAAAATCATATTACGAAACGAGTTTACAAGCATCGTCTTAGAATCAAGTCACGGTAGCGAATTCTTTACGTTTTAGATCGATAATATGCATCAAATATAGCTAATATTCGATGTTTCCGTCGTCTAATGATGTTGTTCCAGAGCTGAAGAAGAATCCAGTGGAGGGTTTCTCAGCAGGCCTTATCGATGACGTCGACATCTACAAGTGGGAGGTACTCATAATTGGACCTCCAGACACGCCATATGAAGGCGGATTTTTCAAAGCACACCTTCTTTTCCCCAAGGAATACCCTCTACGTCCACCAAAAATGAAGTTCATCACTGAGATTTGGTATGTATAAAGATGCCTCTTTTTGCTCACAATCGAAATTGTCGACGTGTTCAATAGATTTTATTATACTTATAAGCAACGGGTCCTGATGAGACAGCCCAGGTTCAGAGCGAATCTCTCTTATCATGCCTTTTGAAAGGCTCTGCGTCGAACGTTTACCAGCAGGTTGTCATCCTTCTTTGTTGTGAATGTCAAGGAAGTATGAGCTAGAGTATAACTATAGCTAAAGTATCATAGTAAGACACTACGGGAAAATAAGCCATCGATAAATTCGATCGAAATGTAAAGTTATGATTATCGCCACCCTTTCCTGATAGTTTTTCTTTGGAAACAGTTATCCAAGCGATTAACCATCGCTACCTGGATTTTTTTTTAATGCCCAATATATTATATGCATGCATAAGCAAAAATTATTGTGCAGCCAATATCCAATTCTAATATACGTCATCTTACATTTCAATGGAAGTCAGCTACTAACACATTTCTTCTTGTGGCCGTAATTATCAATAACAGGCATCCAAATATTGATAAAAATGGCGACGTTTGCATTTCAATCCTGCACGAGCCCGGGGATGATAAGTACGGCTACGAACAGGCCAGCGAACGCTGGTTACCTGTCCACACAGTGGAGACTATACTAATTTCGGTAAGATCGGTGCTCTGCCGGATCACTATGTTGGATTATTGTGAACTACTATACTCAGCAATGGTCACCGCTACTATAATAGGAAAAAAAGAAAAACAAGTCAAATGCTTTAACCACAAGTGTCCAAGATGAATGCATAAAGACCGATAAGCATCTATAGACTGCGTTTTACATATGTTATCCGTGTCGCACATACCACGTTTGTACATTAGCCAAAACTAAAGACGCGGTTTTCCTCACAATACGAAATGTGTTGACGCTTCATCCATATAGGGCTTAAACGTTTGCACAACAAGCAAATTCACTCCGAAAAATTAATTTGTTAAGAGCCGCTTTCGCTAATTCGTCTGTTCGGTGACTGAGACGAGTAGATAAGGACATTTAATTCTCCTCTAACTTTTTCTACATCCTTCTTTTACTTCTTCTTTCTTCTTGGGGCTATTATTGTAGGTCATTAGCATGCTGGCCGATCCAAACGACGAGTCACCAGCCAACGTGGACGCGGCCAAAGACTGGAGGGAGAACTACGCCGATTTCAAAAAGAAAGTTGCCCGCTGCGTGCGGCGGAGCCAGGAAGAATGCTAGTAGAAAAATGACCTTGTGGGGAAGAGAAAGCAAAAAAGAGAGAAGGCCAGCTGCGCCCGTAGATGTCACGAATGCAGTTTGGGTACATCTTCCTGACCGTCCCACAGTCCTCATTCCTCTTCTACCTTTTCACGTACACAAGTGATGGCTTTCAAACCCCTATATAATGGAACTCTTGTACTCGAGAACTCCTTCTCCCACCTATCTATAGGAAATGAATGCATTATAGTACTTGACCCGTTGTCCTACCATTCAGCCTCCGCAAAAACCCTCAGCCGTCTCATACAAATGGGCATCGTTTCCAACCAGGCACTCTGACTGCAGCTGAGTTAACCCCTTACTTTTCCGCGCCTCTCATTATGATAAAAAGATAATTTGTACTGATATTTCATAGGCTTTGGACTGATGAAGCGAAACAGAAACAAAATGAACGATGCTTAGTTAAGCTAACTAAGAGAAAGACTTCCCGACTCCGTAGTTTTTTTGCTCTCCATAGTAGCAGAAAACATGCAAAATAAGCTTACACAGACACTTCGTGACACACACACCCCCACACACAGTCACTATATTTATGGAGTAGTATCAATGGTAATATTAATTATCTAATCATGGACATGGTCATTAATGGTGGCGAAAGGTCATCATAGTAGATCGCGCGGGTACGACGCACACGATGATGATGATGAATGGTGATTTTGATATTGACATAAAGATAATGAGCGTATGATAAACATGGATATGATGATAAATAAGATTGCTACAATGATTACGAATATTTAATGGTCGATGACATGTAGATGATAATAATAATGATTATTCACCGATTGATGAAAGTAACGATCTTAACAACTTTAGCTATATTTAATGGGGGAAGGCGTGGAGAATTGACAACGAGATGAGGGTTCCTGGATGATGTCGTAAATGCATGTTGTTTTAATCTATAAACAAGCATTGCTTTTTATGATTATTATCAAAGATAACATACAGAACATTTAATTGAAATGAAGTTGCACACATAAATACAAGAAATGACGTGACTAGCATCATGTGCTCAGGCGCTGGTACCTTCCCTGAGCATTCATACATGAATACAAATATAAATACACACTATAAATAAGTAAAAACAAATATATATATATATATATATATATAT
>MNPL01002377.1:0-17371 GCA_002081605.1 Tropilaelaps mercedesae
TATATATATATATATATATACATATATATATATATATATATATATATATATACATCAGTAATGCAATGTGGTGGAGCCTCATGAGAGACGACACACGTTTAGCCGATAGCTTGGTTCGACGGTTCCTAGTGTGAATCTGCATATATACATATAATGCGCTTAGAGCGGTGGTTATCAAAGCTCGCCAACAACATCCCAGTTGCGAGCTGCTATTGTTGTTACCTCTGATCCAGAGTTACTGTTGGAGGAAAGCTTTCTATATTTCTATCTGTAGCAACCCATTGCCGCCTTTCTGCGTTTGGCGACCTGTAGAATCAGTAGCAAGGTCTTCATCAAACGATCAACACTCCCAGGATAAGCTTTGCGGTTCTACCGGAACGAAGCTTTGTCACGAAGACCTGACGCCATTCATTCAGCAGGCGGCAGGCAAAGGCGGCAGAAACGTTACAGTTTCCACTCCAAATTTAGCAGCCGCCCACACGGGAGCCTGCTGGCTCGCCGATGCACCCATAAAACGCGTCGTGTTAATAAGCCAGTCGTCACTCTTCGGTACGGAATTGTACGCAAAATTTTCACCATCGGATAGCAAAATCGTCAGGAAGATGAGCTCCCTGGTGACATACTTACACAGGGAAGCATGGCTCGTTTGCTTTGAGCGTGGCGCTTCCCAAATAAGATAGCCAGAACGTGCACAAAAAACCAACTTCAAAACAATCAGACATTCAGGAGACAGTGTTTGAACCTGCAACGTGCTAGGTTTATGACCCGGGTCAAATCCACAAAGGAGCACCATCCTTAAGGACGCCTTATACGCCTGGGGTGGGGTGCACAAGTTGGCAGAAGTACCTGTTTAAAGCAAAATTAAATAGTTCTAGTTAACTTTGTTATACGCTAAGCTAACCATAAACAAAGCCACTTTTGTATAACCGAATGTAGCCGAGAAAACGGCTTCACATGTCCGGATGATGACTGATTTTATCAACTATTACATGCGGTATATCAGTGCACACCGTAAATACTGAAAAGCTAGCGTCGAATCGTGTGATCTGTCTAAATCTCTCCAAACAAGAAATCAATACGCCGTACTTAACGAGCACCCACTTTTAAATCACGTTGGTCAACATTCATGTGCTTATTGGCCTCTGAGTCTTATGTCGTAAATAGCGCGTTTATGTGTGTGTATTTTTTCTTACAATCATTATGTTGAACCAAACAATACACAAAGAACAACATTCGACGGGTAGCTTTTACTCTGTTACACTATATACGGGCAGAATCTCCTTCTACGCACACGTCAGGCGCAGAATCAAGTCGGTTGACTGACCACTTCATGAACTTCGTTAAAGCGTTCTTCGCCGCCAACAACACTCAAGTACCACCGAACAAACAGCGAGTGTATGCCGGGGGACACGGGATAAATGCTGTGTCATACAGACCAAGTAGATGTAGAGCCACCGCAGCCGAAGCGGGTGCGGTCATGACATAGAGCGTGCAGATTATCATTAGCAAAATACGCGTGTCACCCCATCTAGACGAGATACACATTCAGAGCTTCGTATTGTAATACTCATTAAGCAAAATACGAAAAGTGAATAAATGTAAGAAGACCCTCACATACTTAAACGAAATGCGATTGTGTTGTTTTTTTCCAGAGCACTTCAAATTGGTAATGAATCTGTAGAAAGGTCGAGAGTGGTTCAGTTCTTTAGAGCAGTTTTAACTAGATCTCGACGCGTTTTCGTTGTCCGTTTACTTCGGTACTGGAGAAAAATCTGCTCTATGCTGTGCTAATTTACGTTTTGAGTTGTTTCGATCCGATCACTTTTTGATACGAAAAAAACACTAGGTCCTATTGTCTAGAGTAGCATATCTATGGAAAGGCTATAACACTTAAAATAGTATCATTATAATTAATTTTGAGATTTATCAGAACGTGAAATAGTTATTTACATCAGAACAATTAGATACAGCTTAGTGACATTACATTTAAAAAAATTAAGGCCAAAAAAGAAAGCCATTTCAACCAAACAAATTCGGTGACACAAATTCGCGCCAACTTCCCACGCCAAGAAAGCATTTTCGAAACTCCGGTAAACACTGGATTCGAGATTCGTTTTTTTGACGTTGAGAATTATAAATTTTCCTTGCGCGCATTTCAAGAATATCGTCTGTGGCCAACTTCACGTTATTTGAGGCAAATAGAACATTTTTGTCGTGCGCTAACGTCTGTAAAGCCATTACATCTCTGCTGGGCGTTTCATGCGTGAGATGTAAGACCGAGGTCTGGAGCAAGGTTGGTTCGTGACTGTGCGCCGGCTGCAGGCGGTACAATGCACTTGGCTGCACGTCATACGTACAGAGAGCAAACGACCCTATGAAGCACGTAACTGACGCCACCGTTCACAACCTGTACGTACAGTGCCGTATCCTCTACCCGAACTCGCCTGTTATCAACAATCTCTCAGGAGCCGACGGCCAACTTCACTGCAGTCGTTGAACGAGATAGTCCAATGGAGCTGAGAGGGTCTGTGTCATTTTTGGCCTTCCAGCTGTCTAAGCAGAAACTGGCCCACTGATAACGTGCAGATGGGGCGACAACCGTCGAGTCCGTGATTGTAAACCGGTTCTTGTGTACTGGTAAGTTCTCCGAACATTTTCATGCCAGCCTGTAACGGCTGCGTTTCATTCTCGGCGAATCGACGGATCTGGTTGGTAGGTTTGTAACGTACGTTTCGACAGACAGTCTTGATGAAGGTGCAGTGCTTGTATCGCAACGATGAATCAAGTCTGACATGGCCCACCGTAGGCAGAGAATGGTTAAAGGAAAGTAGACCATAACTGCTATAAGAGAACATCTGTGGGCGAACACTTAATTAAGCAAGAAAAACTGACAAACGAATCAGTCGCAATTAAGTTAGTACGTTTCTGTTATCGAAACCAGTCGGCTAGTTTTGAAGAAACTGTATCAATTTGGTATGCACTAAAGACCTTGGCAGTGCAGCGTTTTGTAGTGAATTCCATTTGAAGTCAGGTTTATGAACCCGAGTATACCCTAGTGTAGCGCTAAGTGTAATTGTGTCCTTATATTTGACGCAAATAGCGCTTATAACACGTACGATTCACCACAATTACCTTTAGATACTGCTGAAGACACTACCGAATTGTAACGGCTACGTGAGCTTTAAGTTTTCCTGTTTCGCCAACTATTTTCTCTACTTTTTTTGTTGATTCAGCTTCTCTACGAGCCTAACAGTACGTCATATATCTACCTTGTATTCTGATTTGTCTCATATCAGATTGGGTGACATTAAAGCGTTGTGATAACGCATTATACTGCTAGCTTTCAAAGCGAAACCGCTATGTTTAGGCCTTCCAACAAACCATATTATTTCACAAAAATATAGGAATAATCCATAGTGAGGGGCCGTTCTTCTAGCAGAGACACTTCAAGGCGTGGAAAAACAGCTCTTACTGGGTCGGTTGTGTGTACAGTTATCTCGTACAGGCGGCACAGCCTGTCATCAAGATGGTAAACTCATGCCTGCGACCCATACAACCACACGAGTCATCAACTAACGCAGACGGCACTGGCTTCAAGATGTAAGTAAACCAATAACGGCTTCTGTCATCGTCGCTGATAAGTAGTCGTAAGTTTTTCCCACGCTTATCTTACTCATCTTCGTACAGGACGTCAAAGACGACATTTCTAAACGATTATGATCTAGCCAGTTTGTGTAAGAGGCGGGGGACTAACAGCCACTCTACAAGCAAGCGACTGGGTCTAGCTTGCATGATCCTCGACAGTTTCTAACGTTGTTAGCTCTAGTAATCATCAGACTAGGCACGTGCAGAAGGCCTGGTTTTCGTCCAACCGAAAACTAGCGCTCTAGCAACTACTCACCCCTGGTGGAGCTCGTTCCGACGGTTTGTCGCAAGGTCTCGCTACAAAGCTTCGGCAACACACGCCCACATGCCATGTCGCAGGCATGCGCGGCGAAGAAACGCGTCAAGTAACGTCACTGACAAATTGCTTTGTCGGTTCGTGTTTTAGCAACTGGATGGTATTTCGGGACTGCGACACTGGCAGGATTCTCTGGAACGGTGTTAGTGATTTGTAAGCACCTGAGATTCGTTTTCTTCAGGTCCTTCGAATATTTAGTATGCAGAACCCATAGTATCTTGCGCAATAGGACGTTTACTACAGCCATAGTCCATATATGCCGATAAAGAACTCGATTTTACGGAGAAATTCATGTAAATAAGTTACGTTTTCTGTGGACGTAGACAGGCAGCCACACCTTTCCGACGATGAGCTCCAGATAACCACTTGTTTTGTTTTCAGTTCAAGCTCTGATGTCACACACGAGGTTTGCGTTCCGAAAGAAATACTCGAATGCAAAGCCGTATCACGTGAAGTAAATTTCTCATCTTCGAAGGGATTCGATAAATTCCGCCTTGAGCACACGGTCGGTAAAGGGCTTCGCTACCTGCGCTTATACATAACTCTTACTATGGTTACTTTGGTAAACTCATCTTCAGCAAACTTCTTTTTGTCTCAACTGGTATTGATGTAAATGACAGTTCATTAATTTGACCATACTAATTATTATTATTTTTACTATTATTGCTGTTCTGAAAAAAATCAATAATATATTTCTATCTGGAAATATCTGGAAATTGTATTGTTATATCATAAAAACCCGTCCCCACTACAGAACTACCATTACACTGAAACCGTACCTTCTCACCATGTGTAGTACACATTCGTGCGATGCTTCCTGTTGTATTGAAGGCTTGCATATGTTATCTGGGAACGAGGTGATTACGAATATTTAACGATGATCCTCTACCGTAGGTCATGTTCAAAAGTCGCTGCCTGGAGGAGTGGTTTTTCGAGTTCGGAGCCGTCACCCCGATGACAACGAACACGTGGCTATCCGAGATTCAGGCTGCCCCCGAAAGCCAATCAATGCCTGCCCACGTTCTGAGGTCGGTCTGTCGTCCTATTTTTGCTCATGGTTAGAGCAGATAAAATGCTTGTTTATGCATTATGATAGATGCAATAGAATGACACGCCATGTTGACAAAATAATTTTAAAGGCACCAATGCATAAATCGTTGTACTAGGTCGTATTTCATTGAATTACTATTCGATTTCGTCATTTCGTTGAACGATATTATTGGCATTTTGATTTTGAGCCACCACGATGACGACGACGATGCTTACGGTGAGAATTATAACAACAGATTCCATACAGGCGTCGTCACAAAAAGGAAGTGTGATTTTCGCACGTGATCTATCTATGGGAAACTCGAATCTAATTCCTCACATTGCAGCCGGACAGCAGTCAGCAGCTTTCGTACACGAAATCCCGAATTTATAAAAAGGCGGCCAACCACGAATTCCGATAAGAAAAAAGGGGCTTCTCTTGTCGAGAACGGAAGTTCTAGACACTCTAAAAGGAAAAACCGTCCTCAGTACGAACGTTGTATTTGAAAGCCGCCCAAATCCCAGTAACTTATTTGATCCTGAACGTCCATCGGAGTCGCACTCGTTGTGGTTGTATCTGTGCGTGTAAATTACACAATAGCTGTGGTGATAACTGGTGACTGAAGTGTTTATCCTTCAATCGATTTCAGCGGCAACGTCCTAATCGAGACGCGATTTTTCGATGGCGACAGGCTTTTGAAAACGTCAACTTTAAGGCTCTACTACGTTTAAACGAACGATACAATTGCAGGTCGATAATATTTGATATAATGGCGATGGAATGCGTACGCGTTCAGAGCATATGTCCTCGTCGGATATCGTAAGCTAATAAATGTATATAGAATTTTACTAAAATTCAAATAAAGTGCGACTTTTGTGTGTGCTCCATTAATACGTTTGTTTCTATGGAATTTTGTGCCGCTTTTTGATTTCTAATATCCCACTGGACCGCTGCCACGGTCTGTGAACGCAATAGGATCAGCATTTACATAGCTCAGCTTGTCGTGCGGCCTATGTTGGCCTGGTTATGAAGTTCTCGAGTAGGTTTTCGAGTAGGCCTCGGCTAGGCAGGACATAAACATTTCTTTTTTTTTGTATGTGAATTTTAACTTCAAAGCGTTACCTCAGTGATGCTTGACTCACTTAAATTATAGAGTGGAGTAAACTGTTTAAGTTTTAGGTTTGAGACAATCTAGGCAAATGTTTTCTATGTACTGGCAAAAGCATTCAATTTTTTATTTGTCGAGCTTTGTTTTCACATCACTCTACCGCTGCGCAATGGCTTGAGAGGCACCAGCGAATTCGGTGCCACGAAAGGTGAATTGTCGCTAAGAAGTTCTCCAGCACGAACAGGTTGCATTAAAATGCATTCCTTAGCCCTTCGGCTAGCTTTCTCCTATCTCGCCTGTTGAGCATTCATATTACCAAACACGTTTGAAATTAATGAGCGAGTCAGCTTTGAACGCCACAATGAAAACATAGCACTTGCGACTCGCAGCAACTGTACATGTTTATTTTACATTTTCTCTTCGTTTCTCTACAATGACTTCGTGACTTTCTTGGCATCAATACATCTCAAGGCATTCATTCACACCTTGCATCGCTCTACATCCGTCTGCACTTCTGACTGACAATCACTTAACGTAACCGAACGTATTGGCAGCTCGGTACGCAAATCAGTTGTCTTCATCTCGCGTTCCAGCTCGTCTCTATCACGCAGGAAGAATAACAGCCCACATTCTGACTATTACACCCCCGCAGCCGTATACCCTTGAGCATCTTCACCGTGTGCGCGGTGGCTTGACCCAAGCGACTCGAAGAAATTATTAACGGCGCCGCGAACGAGTTAGGTCCATAGGCCTCTGTAGCGGTGAACATGCGAAACACTGGTACATGACCACCGAGGAAATGCTTTTCGTAGTTAAATGCTGGAACTGACATGTACAGAAGCAAGTGTAGGGTTGCCACACACACAAGCGACAATTCAAACAGGTAATTCATTGAACGTCCAGATGCCTACACCCACCTGGGTTGAGAAATGGTTCATGTAGGATTTACTGGTAATGAGTGCCGTACCATCTTTGATAGCCCCTTGAGGAACGACCGAATATGACCAGTATCGCAATTGTCTAACATTTAGAGCACAGAATTTGTAATCCTGATGAAGCGGACAATCTCTGAAATTTTGAGTCAAGTTCCAGCGCACGGGTGAGTTCTCTCACTACTACTTCAGATACAATCAATGGGTCCTCAACCTTTTGCTGATATTCAGACATTCTCTTATAAGACTAGCCCCAATGAGTGGCCTTCATTATCATGCTATGTTTCGCTGAGCACTTGCAATTGAATATTCTACAGACTGCTCATTGGGCCGTTGAGCGAGTGATTATCTTGGCCGTTCACCAAACAGGCAAAAAGTACAGCTTACACTGGTAAAGCTTACGTCGTCTACTTTCGTAAAGCTACACGACTCCAGTGGCTGATGTGGAGCACGTATCATCGAACGGGGCCATTGCTGATCAACCTTCTAGGACGCATCGGGTTCGTCTACCCACATATGAGAAGACAGATATTCCAGATACATAAGTGCATCTCCCAAAAGCAATTACTCATAGGACGGGTTGCGCACAGCTGTTATGTTATACAAAAAAAAAAAACTTATTTAGTACAACCGCAATATTGATTAGGAACCACGAAATATTTATAACGCCTTTTTCTCTCTCTGCTCGAAGTAGCGTCAGTTCAAGACGTCATCCCGACCGCTACACCAGCAAACATAGTTTATTGAGAAGCGACTCCTTTTGGCTCGCGGATGTTTTAACTCTACCGTGCATCGAGTATATAATTGTTGTATGGCCAAATTAAATGTATGAGCACAATGTCTTCTTGTTTTTCTTATTTTCTCTTCAAAACTAAATACGCTCCTGCGTCTGGGGTGCATGTCAAGTTAATGCCAGGTCGAAAAAACGTCACCTCGTTGTCTAGCTATCTTCGGCTCTCTCGTCATTTGGATATGTTTGTACGGACACGGTTTGTACGGACCTATTAGTGATGGACAAGCGGCACACCTCCCTTACATCGGTGAAATCCCTTAAACTTAGAAAGTTGACCCCGTCAAAATAATGACTCCCTAACAACACATACGACTATTAAGGGTAATACCTTTTTAGCATTTCCTCACCATCCACTTCTCGCGCCAAAATCCGTTCACCTGTAATGGGATTATCTTATCAATCCCGTTTGGGACAGGGACGATTTGGTTGTGGTAAAAAGCAATAAAAATACACGACGATGACAAAAAATTATGTGCGTGTAGATTTATATCCTATCTAGTAAAAACCATCCGAGCCTGTTCCATAAAGGCTTTGAGGGAGCTAGTCAAACGGAAAAATCACTTGATTATTTATAGGCCCCCCCTTCACGCACCCATCTATTGTCACCCTTCTCCGTTCTATGAGCAACGAAGACAAAAGATGCATTCAACAACGATGACGAGGCGAAGAAAAGCATAACGCTAATAAATACACACTGAAGCGTGCGGTAGATATTCACATGGAAAACTTCCTTGATGATCTTGACAGGCAGTGCAGGATTCTGCATTAAATAGGCGACTCAGTCTGTTAAACGGAACCGTAGTGTCAGGTGGTCACCATAGTTGGCGTATGAAAATGGCTACGCATGATTAGATGGCGCACGGCGCACGTTCACCTCGAGCAATGAAGGTTTATGAACTTCGTCATCGATAGCTCATCGGTTCAATCCGCCGACCTACGCAGCTATTAGACTTCTAGCGCCTTATTCGCTGCTCTTCAATGTCCAGCTTTTACGTTTTCGCCGTGTTTCGAACCACTCTTTAATGAATTGTAGCGTCTGTGACACACACACACCACACAGACGTTCTCTGAATCATGTCCATGGACTAGCTGTCGCATCTCATTGTCGCCAGTATCTCTAAACGTTCTCCGGACGACACTTCGGAGGATTGTGTAGTCTGCCACGAAAAGGCACCGCTTTTGTCAAACGTCCGCGGTCGTTCAAAATACCCAACGAGGCTTCTCTCCGATCACTTCGCCTGGATGATTGGCTTGCGTTGACTCATACCACCGCAACAGCGCCATCGACGGCCGCGTCAACGCACTCTCAAAGACGTATCAAAGGAATTTGCCGGTTCTGATTTGTCCCGTTTGCCCGCCTATTGTTCGCCACGGCCGCCCTCCTCTACCGAACGGACGAGGCTCCCTCATGGCTGCTGTGGCTGTTGCGTGACGAGTTCGTCCGGTGTCGCAAGCGTTTGGCGCTGTTCTGTCGAATCTCATTAAATAACGAATGCCGAAGAACCTGGAACGATCATGTACACACGCTGAGGGGTTTTATGAATGAAGTATGAATGTGTTATAGGCATTGGTCAAAAAGGCGTTTCGATAGTTTGGGTCGTGTTACGACTCAGAGCAAGCGGGGTCCTGCGCCAGGCTTGCGGTCTCCGCAAGCCGGCTTCACACCCCAGGCAAGTGCCCGATTACTGATGGAACCGCAATGTTCTGGATGCTACACAGCAGTGACCTACCTCCTGAGCCGTAGGCCGTAAACTTGGATCAGCGGCCAGCATACTTCGAACGAGCTGGTATTCATCCTGGAACTCCCTTTTAAAGCCCTGAAATGCATTTCAGACATATCGAATTCGTCACGACAATTGGGCGCCTGACAGCTACATCTTGGCCTTAAGATCAGAACACGGACAACACTCACATCGGGCAGAGAACGAAGCCGGAAAAGTACGATATAGGATTCTCGTCGAATAATACTCAGAAGAACGGAAAATGTCCAACGTTTAAAAGCGCTTCCTAAGCCGCTAGGCTTATTAAAGGCCAAGACTTCCGCCGGTGCTAGAGGTCTTAAAACGAGCCTTTTGAAAGCCTTGGAAGACCTACCTTTGGAAAACGGAGCTGCTTCACCGCGCTGAGTGTGCGTACGCGCTCCATCTGTGTGGGCAGCGACCACAGCAGCTCGAAGAGGATTAGCCCCAGAGCAAAGATGTCGACCTTTTGGTTGTATTTGCTCCCCGCCACTTGCTCGTGGCTCATGTACAGCTGAGTTCCAACCTTGTCGGTCAGCTGTCGGTCAAAGCGCACGCTCTGAACGTCCGAAGCGTCTTCCCCCCGCGTAGAGACGTCGCCGTGAGCTCCAGGAGTGCCCGCGGGTATCGATGTGATGCCCACCATCCCCTCAGTGCCCGTCACTAGTCCGAAGTCGCCGACCTGCAAGCGGAGGCGTCGTCCCAACGGTTAGCTGATGTCCCGCTCTGGCTGGATAAGGGATGTAAAGTAGTTCGCGCTAAGAGCCGCTGATGTACGTCTATTTCCCAGCTGTATATCTCGCCTAATTCGCTTTCGACATTAAACGTTTTTATTTCC
Organism: Tropilaelaps mercedesae; assembly: GCA_002081605.1. Taxonomy (NCBI): domain Eukaryota; kingdom Metazoa; phylum Arthropoda; class Arachnida; order Mesostigmata; family Laelapidae; genus Tropilaelaps; species Tropilaelaps mercedesae. The sequence goes on from MNPL01002377.1 coordinate 10,402, forward strand.
GCACAGTCAGTGCAGTGGCCACAGATCCTACAGCCGTCAATCGTCCGCCTATCCAACAATACCTTGACGACGTCGCCCGCCGTGGCAAAGAAAATGTTCGACGGCTTAAGGTCACGGTGAATAAGACCGCTCTCATGAACGTACTCCACGGCCAAGCTGATCTGGTAGAATATTTCTAAAACCTGCAAGTACAGACACGTATGGAAAAAGGGATTCCAGTACCGGCAAGAAAACCCCACACGTGTTAGGGTACAGTGACACTTCACACGGCTTCAGGACCTCCTTCGTCCAACGAAAGGACTAATTACGATCGACCTTGCTACTCAGAAAATCGTTGTTGAATTGCATACCTTGTCATGTCCTCGTTCATCCAACGTCTTCTTTTCTGCTAGCCAGTCTTTAAGTGATTCTTTTTTACATAACTCTATCTGAATATAGAGGTAGACGGTCTGGCGAGGGTTTTCTGTAGCGGCGTCCGCCATTCCCCCGGCCAGCGGTGGCAGTGAATTTGGACGCTTTCGTGCCTAATGACCCAAGAAAAGTGAAGTAATTATTAGATCGGCAGCCAAACAACAGACGCCAATGCAAACTGCCGAAAATTTTGAGATGTTGATTTGTACGTTTTTGCCTACCGTAATCTTGTTATTCTTGTCATTTTTGTTGATGTCCTTGGAGTCGTTTTCCTTAAGGACTTCCTCGTCACCCCATACCCTTAGGGCGTTCTCGTCGCACAGAGGGACATTGTCACTTTTTCGACGGCGTGTTACCAGCGCTCCAAACCTGGACATGTCGAGTAAGCGAAAAGTAACAAAGATGGTCGTTATGGGACAATATGGGCGTTAGGTGCAAACTCACTCGATAGCCTAAAAACATTAAATAAACAAAATTATCTGGTGCTTACGGCTCGACTGATCGTCCACCATCATAGAGAATTCAAAAACAGTTGCTCACATCGATTCTGGCTAAATTTTGACACCTGCTTAGCGAAGATCTGTCATCGGACGCAAACACAATAGAGTCTTCATTCTCCTGACGATTTAGTCCGTCAATGCCGGAAGAGGCGGACAGGTTATCACCATCGTCCTGGTGTTCATTTTCTGCGTCGACATCGTCGTCGGAATCGCTCGCCACGACCACCTGATCGACGAGGTCCGAAGCCCAACTGCCGCTTCCGCCGCTGTTGTCTTCCTGGGTCACGTCCTTATCAGGCCGCTGGTCAGGCTCGGAGGACTGCCACGAGTCGAGAATAGCGTCGAACGGCCGAAATGGATTGAAACCGTCGACAAGTTTTCGGATGTCCTTCGCATCGCCAGCGTCTTGCTGGCAATGTCCAACGCTGTCGGCCGGCTCGCTTGATTCATTAGCGGTTGTCGTTCCTATAAGACAAGAAATTAACGCGGAATACAGCCGCCTAAAACGAACCCTTGAAATTAAGGGGCATACCATCCACAAAAGGGCCATCTACGGCTTACATGCGCGAATCATAGAAACTTGTCATGTCAGATTTTCATCCTTACAAATGTTCCTTCTTCTAGTGCTTGATGCTTCTCTAAGATCGTATGTCCATAGAGAACAGAACAGCTGAGTCGCTAAAAAACCAAACCAGCATCTGTAACATAGCCATACGTCAATGAACCCAATTGTCAAAAATGACGAAAGGTAGGCGATGTTGTTATCGGTCGGCACGAACTAACCGGTTTCTGCTGGGGTGCCATCAACCCCCGTCGACAACGCATTCGTTGTGGACACAGGAAGAGTGGTCCTCCAGACCGCGTCCATGTCCTGTTGCCATCCGGCAGGAGGTGTTTCGAGCCAAGAGTTGTAGTACCTGCGAAGAACCAAAAACGATCCGAGAGAAATATTGATAAAAAAAAAATGGGCAGCTGGTTGACAGGTGGCAATCAGTCAAGCCAAAGCATTTGAAATATATCGCCGTTAAGTTACGAGAAACCAACATGTCGAACACTCAGATAAATACGCCAACTGGCTTTGATCGTCGAAAGAGTGCATTTTTTCATGTAAGGTATGATAATTTGCTCTCTGTAGGGTTTTTCACTCGTTTAGGGTTAACCAGAGCCAATGTTTAAGGTTCGGCGTATTGCTCTCGCAATGTGCAGCACAGCTCCGCCTAGCATAGAAACCGGGATTTTTCAGAGATGACCTTTTGCATAAGGCTGATGGTGAAACAGTGACCTCTCTGTAAGCAGCGTGTCCTTTTCTGTGAGCTAAAATCTCAAAGGGACTTGTGTTTATTTTAGTAGAGGATTTAGCGAGCAATAAGCGTAAACAAAAGCTTTGGTTCTCATGTTTCGAGGTGCATCATGGGGAATAACTTTTTAGAATGTGCAATGGCGAGTCACTGTGTGGTACCTCCGTGAAGAGCTGTACACATAAACACTAACACAATTATCTACTTCAATCTCATAGTTAGCTTGGAGGGAAAGTGAGAAGCTGACCTAACGATGTGCTGATGGTCTAACTTTGCCAGTGCTTTCACCTCGCGGAGCACCTTCTCGCGGGCTCCTTGCCTTGCCGGTAGACGAATACGTTTCACGGCGTAGGAACAATCATCGATCTTGTTCCGGCTTTCGAACACAATCCCAAAGCCACCCTGGCATAGAGACAGATCAAAACAACATAAAAACAACTCATTATTACATCGCTTGTTTCTTAAAGGCAAAACAGCGGATGGATATCTCTCCCTTTCATTATTGCGTCGATTTTTTTTCTATCAGCTTTTGGCGTTCTTTACGACATGACACTTAAATCATTACTACCTGAGGTTGAGGAATTCCCAAACAAAATGGCCGAATAGCATAAGACTATCGATTTCCATATATTTTCGTGTTCGTCATACCTTGCCTAGGCAACGAACAGGCACGAAGTCGGTGACGTATCGCGAAACGAAGTTAGCAGCGTTAACGACAGATGACGATTCAGCCGACTCTGACCTACTCAAAGCGGTGCTGGCGACTGTCGGTTGAAGGTCTCTGTCAGATGGGGTCACCGTCTGAGGGTTGGAAGAAAGTGTTCAATATTGGCCACTCTAACCAGCTTATTCCTTAACTATAACACCGTTCACATCCCGAATGTCAACGCCACTTAAGCGTGTTATTGATGCAAACGCCGACAAATGCTGACATCTGTTCGAGGATTTCTAGCTGAAAGTCGGGCCATACAAAAGAAGCTTACCTTTGTGCTGGAGCCTGCGGTCGTCGTCGGAGTGACTTCGCGAACCGACTCGCCGGAGCCGCTGAGCACTGTCTGTACTGCACTGTGAGGAGCCATGAGCGCCGGTGGTTCTTCGGGACTTCGCCAGCCGAGTCTCGGTAGAATTCGCGTCAGCAAAATATTGACGGCAACCGAGCAAATTATCGAGATGATAGCTATCTCGCGCCAGTAGTTCCTGCAGGGTACGAGAGAAATCAATAACTGAACAGATGCTTCATACACGCACTCCACGACAGGTCTATGTCTAAGAGGTTTTCCGTTTTTGGCCTTTGTGGTAAACAAAAAAAGCAGCTTCCGGACAAACATTAGTATACGTGTTCGTCAGATGTCTACACATTTACCCGAGAGAGTTCACAACGTATATGATGGGCGCATCTTCCACGCTCTCATCAGGCCACTCGTTGTCTTCGGTAGTTCGTTGAGTTCGGTGGGCTCCCTCGATGTGAGCTTCGGCCGGCTCCTCGACCATGGTCGGTAAAACGGATGGAAGCGTATGGTCGACCTCGACATCATCCTACGAGAGCGAACGATATATATAATCATGGATCGGTCAAAGAGATGATGGAAGCGTACCGCAGCTGGCTAGTGCAGCTCCGGTGATGTAGGTCGATGTTAAATTTCTTTGAACTTTGTTACCTCTGAGTGGAGAAGGTTCACTTGAGGTTCGACCGCGAAGGAATTACAACTTGTGTAGGGAAAGAGGACGACGCGTAACCACGGGCGCTGGATGCCCGCTACCTGTTAAACTACTTCTGTCTGAGGGACATACATCGGCACGCCGTCGAACTCAAGCGACCGGTTCTCTGATTCACTTAGTAACTAACGATAGGCTATCCTGAACGTACACAAATGCTGCTTCCGAGTGACGTCACAGTCCAAATGCTGACCTGCATAAAGTAGAAACAGTTATCGGAGTCGACGTGTTCGAGTATCTCCCGAGGACTCAGCGGAACAAGGGCAGTCTGCTGGTCGTTGCCCTGATTATCCTCGTCGAAAGCCATGGTCAACACTTGGGGCCCGATGGTGTGGTCTTCACTACCCAAGCCCTTCGCCGTCGGCTGCAAGCAAGCGCATTTCTGTATTAGCAAAGGAGGGAACTTATATAAAATGAGCTGATGATGTATATGAAATACATTGAGTTGTATTGAGCCTGTAGTGAAGAGGCACTCACACTATATTCGATCATCGCCCGATTCTCGCCTGCTATCGAGCCGAAGCCGCGCTGCTGGTTGAACCAGTAGTTGGCCAGCATCCGATTGTTGCGAACGATTCGAGGATTCTGTTGAAGGTACAGGTGCTGCTGAAAGACGCCAACGTAGAAGATCGGCTGCGAGCCCTGCGGGTCCATGCCCACCAGGTGGGTCGGTTCGAAGAGGTCCACCTGGGCAAAGCAACGGTGCCGTTATGACTATCGATAAAACGACTACAGTAACTGAGAAGGTTCCCTCATGACTCCGTCCGCATCGTCCTAATAAAACGAGTCAGCCACCTCCAACTCAAGAGCACCACCATTACTTTACCGTTTTGCCAAAATGCGTTGGACGACGGCGTCTTCAAAGGCCGAGTCCGCGTTGGAATCCGAAAACAGACAGACTCAGCGTTCCCGCTTGGCTGCACCTCAAGGTTTGACTTTAACAAGATTATGCAGTCTGACGTAGGTAAACCTCGAAGGTAGAAACTCCCACAACTCTCTCTATTTCTTTATATTATGCCAGCGATATCATGCCACTGACTAGTGCGGCGCGGAGCGCGCAAAACGTCAATTCGCTATTTGTTTTTAAGCAAGTTTGCTATTACGGCGTAATTTTGTACCTCTTCAAGAATGCCGTCGGCCGAGAGGTGCCACGCCCCGACTATCGGACTGCCAAGTTCGAGAGACCAGTTGACGCTCTGGCCGCTGTGGTCGGTTCCCGACACAACTCCTTTATTTACCACCACCCGAAGGTCCTGAAAACGCCAGAAAAACAACGTTTTTTTTTTAAACAAAACAAACATTTAAAATCACTAATAGAGCGTGTGACCATCAAAGTGCAGTCGAAATGACATTTTTAGCCGAAGTGACGCGAGCTGAACACCGCGACAAAGATGTTGTTGCGTCGCGCGTGAAATTCATACGAGAAGAACGTCATTTCTCGAAGCTGTAATTAGCAACAGAAAAGAGCGCTTTTTTTGCAAATTCGAAACAGCGCGTGTGTTCGCGCGAACTTTCGCGCGCTAAACGAGGCTGTTCATCGAACGTTAGTATCGTACCGTTTCGTAATGGGAGCCATCGACAGTTTCATCATCACCTGGAAATTCGATGTTGATGCGTTAGCCTCTGCCTGGACCGATTCTTGGACCCCTTGAATCTTTATAGTAGCCGTGAAGCAGTCATGTGCACGAATGCTCACTGTGCAACAATAAAATATAGGGTAGTAAAAGCTGTGAACCGCGTCGCTTAATCTGTTTCGGCAAGTTACTAAAAGCATTCAGAATTTTTTCTGTTCAATGACCAGAGTAGCGAATTCGTACGGTCTGCGTGTCTGCACGTAGGCTGCACGTGGCTGGGCCTAGTCCAGGCACTGAGAGGAATTGCCGTCCTTGATCACAAGGCGCGCACCGAGCCACCAGGCTGAATATTAAGGTGCGAAGCTTAAATGAAACATAAGGATTTGTTTCACATATATATATATATATATATTTACCTAGCCATTTCTTTCAGGTCCGTGAATTTGTTGCAGATGTCAAAAGCCCATGAGCTAATATTGTAGCTTTCTTTTGCTTTAATTAGCAAAATTTGACAACGTCTCCCATTGACTCTGTGAACATAGTGCAGTACGAACACGCAATCCACACGGATCTTCATCATTGTAGAAGGTCAGTGCGGACGCCTGTACGGCTCTTGAATCATGCGTGAGTAATTTTACTAAATTTTCTAAATTTGCTCTTGGTCATCTTCTATCGGTGCATTGCGTCTTACCGAAAGCAACCTGACTCCGACGATGGCTAGGCGTAGGTCGCTGGCTGCACCCTGTCTGCTCATCCTCGACGAACTGGAGTTCGTTTACGCCGACGGAATAGAACCATTCTTCTCGACCCGAGCGCGGCTCGATTGCCCGCACCGTCTGTGTGTGCCGCCGAATTACGAGGACAGCTCGGCTAGTCGTTTCGTCCTTGTCGCCGGTGTTTTTGGCCTTATCGGCCTCTGCGCCGTCACCTTCGGCCGGCCCTGAACGGCAGTCAGGCCGAACAGATGAGACACATTTCGATAAGTATTAAACTGACCTTAAACTCGATGTGTAGGGACGACGCTGCCGACATGCACGTCAGAGAAGTTCGCCGTCGCGACGTCGTCCATACTGGCGTCCGTCACTTTCTCACAGCAGAATCGTTGCTATACCAAAACAAAATTGTGCAAGGCCAACAGTCTATATGAACTCAGCAGCATTGGGGACTTTACACGGTGACAAACGAAAAAGCGAGGCTGAGAACAAAAACAGAAGTTTCGTACCGGGTGTTTCTTTATGGGGTCCATTTTTGTCTCCTTCGTTTCGGGTGAAGGTCGTGCAACCCCCGTTCATCGTGCACACATACCTGAAATAAATATATTTACACACTCTTTTTAGTATACTATGAATTGTTGTCCTTCAAAACGAATGCCTGCGGCAAAACAGTTGGTGTTTCCTGTGGTCGAAAATGCTTGCTCGTTGCATGTGGAATTGAGATTAGACTGTCATTTCCTATTATATATATATATATA
>MNPL01002382.1:0-10350 GCA_002081605.1 Tropilaelaps mercedesae
ATATATATATATATATATATATATATATATATACCTTTTTTAATAGCTTTTCTAGATTAACAAGCAGATTAACGACAGACAAAAGGTGATAAAATGTGGGCATGTGTTTACAGTCTGTACTGATAGTACGGTAGTGGCATGTTACCCGATTGGTAGATTGAAATAGTGACATGAATTTGGAATTACAATGACATGGAATTACAAACCGAGAACGGTAAGGGTCGCGCTGGCATCAAGCGAGTCTTCCCTATTTTCTGCTCGACACATGTAGCTTCCGGCATCCTGAGGCTGAACACTCTCGATCTGCAGAGAACCTACCCCGACAAGGCGAAATCGACTGTCCAGGTTGCTAAATGGAATCACAAAATGATGGGTACGAGTTCAAATTCCAAACGTAAACCAATGATGTGATGCAACATTAGTACGATAGCAACTTTAGTGAGCATTATTAAAAGAAAATGACAGAAGACGTTTTTGGCCACGATAAAGAATAAGCTGGGCAACCGTTATGATAATCCAAAAACATCAGCGCATTGTCTACAAATAGCTTTATTATCGACTATGTGTCCCATTATCTATGCAGACCCATCTTAAAAACAAACAATCCTTCAGTTCTTAACAAATATTTTCAGGTTTTCTTTTTTGAAGGTTTCAAACTGTAACCTCATCTATAAGTAACCTATTGCATAAATTTACAAACAGTAGAATTTTTTGATGGTTAAATAACCTTGAATTATGATAATATCTGCCCCTTTTTAGACTATCTCTTATAATAATGTTAGATAAACTAGTTCTCGTATACTATGATACACATGTAATATTTTAACTCTTCTTCAGACACACGCCGTGATTTTTACTTCCAAAAGCGTTTGCTATATATGCCATGACGTTGTTCTTTCAGTGGAGAGCGACATTTACTCCAACAAGATACCTCTATCTATACACACTGTTTCATTACAATAACATCTACCATACAAACTAAATAGGTGTCGTCTTACAGAGCACATATACAGCCATAATATTCCAAGCCAGTCGATTTCAGCCATATACACACAGTATTACAATACTTCTTCGTCTTATCGCGATGAATACAACATATCGAGGTGTTTTTCTGTTAAGTAGATGAGACTGAAGAGGCCAAATAAAAATTAAACGTACCTACTGGCATTAACAAAGGAGACATGTTTATTATTGGCTCTTTTTCACGTCTACTTTTCCTCCTAGAAAGCCTTGTCTCATAGTAAAACAAATTATATATATCTATATATATATATATATATATATATTACAACATTTTAATAAATTATGTGATAGAATAAAATGTCTCCTGTGTCTAGACACGTAAACATAATCAAGACCACGCATTGACAATACGAAAATAGCCGTTAGGTTAATAATGCTAATAGCAGTATCAGATCAATCTCATTAAGTAGAGACATAAGACATCCGTAGTGTGAGACATTTCTCTCAAGTATGTGTATATTTGTATACGCTACCTCATATCAATTGAAGTACCGTCTTTGAGCCAGGAGATGTGGGGTCGGGGGTGTCCATTGGCGGCGCAGTCGAGGGTGACCTGGTCGCCCTTGACTGCGCGCACCTGCGACGGCTGGGCGATAAACACCGGTGCCGTCGGCACGCGCCGCTCATTCTCCACCGACCCAGGCTGAGGCGTTAGTAGAACTTTCAGGCTACCCACTGAACTCAAACGAACCTATAGTTAAGTCAATACATTGCCCCACGCGGACAGGTCAGTAAGGATACCGTGCCAATCTCTCGTTACTTAGAGCACAAAAGGCTTACAGCAATTGATACAACCAGTAAAATGCTCAGCAAATCTTCACGAATCCGTATTGTTTTGTAATTCAACTTACATAGACACAACTCAACCTGAACTAATTAACATTTTATAGTTTTAGACATGTATACCTTAGATACAACTAACCTCTGCAGCAAACGTGCCAATATGTTCGATAAAAATTCTAGTTTGAAAGAAAGCTTGTATAGATGATCTGTTTATTAGCGATTTGTTATATTTCCGATATATCGTCAGCTAAAAAGCGGCTCTGTCGTTATACTGTTTTACTCCTCTCTGGGTGAAAGGCTAATATACATATAATAGATATATAATTGTCAGGAGAGGCACTCACAGATAGATCCTCTCTATACAAAATATCAAGTAACTAAGCGGTAAGCTTACTTCCTGAGCCATCTCCTTTTAAATAATTGAATTGTATTACAATTACCTTGGTTCTGTTATTGTCCCTCATCCCTGAGAGAACTACCATATTTTAGCATAAGAATATGATATTTTTAATGCTTTACATACGAGACCGTAGCCCCGTTAAAGAACACGATACGGCGAAGCTATTAGGAAAACTATGCTACATTCTATACAACAACACTGAATATTTATACCTTATTATTACATGCTATGGGGCACTCTGCGATGTGATAATAGAGACGCGTCTGTGAACGCGTTTGTGCAGAAAAAAACAATGAGGATACAAGCGCTTTCAAAATAGCAAACTAAGAGTAGTGTCACGAAGACCATTACATTATTATCCTTATAACTTTGGTCCAGATCATTACCAGAGTGTTTGCTGCACATGTTCGCCCGTCAGCACCCTGTCTCATTGCTGTATTGGATCTATTATATATTTGAGGCTGAAATCTACTCTATATATTTGTATATACCTCTGAAGTGCATGCATAAATTGATTAATGAACGCCTACCTTGTCACCGGTTGTAACCTGACATTGGTATTGTCCTTCGTCGTGGATTGCGAGCGCGTCAATTTCTAGAGCTCCCGATGGGAGTTGCACCATTTTGAGGGGGTCTAGGCGGAGGGGGGCGCCGTTTCGCAGCCACGTCACCCGCGGGGAGCGGTGAGCCCTAGCCTGCGAGACGGAGCACGGAAAGAATGCCGTTTGGCCCGCGTACAGGCTCACGTTTTGGGGTTGCTCCTCGAATGTTGGAATTGCTAGTAGTAGAAAAAGGGATAAGGAAGATAATGAGGAGTTTAGAAAAGTACTCTAGAAATATATTAGGCCTAACCTCTGGCAGGCAAATGAAGCACATTAAATTTGAAAAATAAAATCGCATTAAGAATTCAGAAAATAATATGTCATATACTTAATACTGGCTTTTATAAATATTGCACACATAGGATACTACGACAAAGCGACGTATAGCGGCACGACTTACAATAGGTAATGTCTAGCCTAGCGGGTCTAGAGATGATGGTCCCTACGTCGGGCAACGAGGCAAGACAGTGGTAAACACCCTCGTCAGTATGCTTGTCCCGGCGTTGAACAGAATTTAGGTACAGCGAACCGTTAGCGTGAAGCCGATGACGCTTCTCGTCCAGTTCGACTGGCAAGCCGTCTTTATGCCATCTGTAAGGTTTTGCAAATATAAAAGGGTGGCGGCAAAACAAAATTTCTATTTTAACACTAATACTAGTTAGACGATGCAGTTAGACTTAAGGTTTAGCACAGGCTCATGCCGTTGTTTTTTCCAATGTGATTACGGGCCGCGAACTGCTGTCAAAATGAACAGCTTGAGCTTGACATACTGTCAAAAAATTGCAGAAAAAGTTGTACAGTTTATTCTAGTTTGCATCTAGGCTCCCTATGCAGATATAAGCATTCCCTGTCAATATATGGCTCGTCGAACCGGTTGAAACGTTTGCACTTCAGTTTAATCTCGTTTAAGTCCCTTCCAAAAAGGTTGTGTTAGAATGTTTTCCTCAATACGAATACGCTCAAACGAACATACGGCACGCGTAGACAATTCGCTTCTAGCTGTCATGTAGAGCAAAGCCTTCCATGGTGCATCACAAAAGAAAACTCAATACTGGATCGCGTACCTGGTGGTGGATAGAGTTGGTTGTTAAATGAAGGAAAACCTGGGTTTACAAACGATGGCAGTATATAAAAAGGTTGGTTGTAAGGAATATTTAACGTAAACTATAATAGCAAAACGTAATATCAGACTAACAATCATTACTATTGCAGGACAACATGAAGAAATTTAACGAGCCGATAATAATTATTTAGGTATAAATGACGTTATGTTCTGCAGACAAATGTTTTTTCACTGGCAGGTATATGCCCACGAATAATATGAGTACCTGGAGTGAGCCCTTACATACAAGCGCTTTTCACGGTTAAACTTTTTTTATAAAATATTTTAAACAAAATAAAAACACTACATGAATATTATACGACAAAGCTTTGGAGTTTTATTCAAGCTGTCCTACTACGTTCTCGTTAACGCTTTTGCATCGCAATAATTAATATAAAGTCAGTCGTTTAGCTTGAAGTTAGACACCCGTTTATCTGGTGCGGTACTAATTTGTTACCTAAAACAGACACTAAAATCTAGGGTATCAAAATTAACACAGCCAGTGTTATATTAAGTAAATTAATTTGGTGTGTAGTTTCGGAGAAGTGCCCACAGAACAAGCATCCCACTTGATTTTGTAGAAAGAATGGCAGATATCCTCCCAAAAAGAGCCAGAGTGATAGGTTTAACTAGAGAATATTCATAGATAAAACGCCATAACCAAGCTTGCGCTCTATATCTGCAGGTATAGCATCATTAGAAATGATAACAATATCTCAGGAAACTTTTGGAGCAGGGACCTCTAGATTTACAGCAACAGTAAATGATGATATGATCCTGCTGCTTCGCAAGCACATCATCCGGTTCCAGGTGATAATATTATAACATTTAAAAAAAGTTTTTAAAAATAAAAGAGAAACCTACTTATTATACAGGAAAAAAAATTCATATGCGTTATGCTCTTTATTTTTCCCATCCAATAGTGCAAACTCGAACTCTTGTCGCTATTACAATAAGCGTACGAACTGGAGGTAAGGATTAACGGACATTATTCATTGCTGATACACAATGTTGTCGTTAGTCCTCTATACAGAGGGGTTAGAATGTGCCAGATACCGTGCCCACACGTATAATTTCGGACATTCATAGGCATTTATATAGAATAGTCTGCTGAGACAATTCGACCCACACAAACTCATTGGAGCTTAGGTAGTCATATCGTCGTCTTTTCCCCCATCCTCGACAGAACGTCCGCAGCCATGCTAGGATAATCGTCTTGATCGTCCTGAGTGGCGAAAGCAACTGTGTCTCAGCATAAACATGAGCACTGAGACACATACACGCAAAAACATACAATACTGGAAGACCAACTACCGGCAGTAAAAGATGGCACGAGTAAGCACACCTGTCGTCATAGGGCACACGACAATGACAACACAGTGAAACCAATCTCATCCTTAGTCCTTTCTGTTGCAGCAGGGACTAACCAGTCATACTTTCACGTCCATCCCGCTGCCTCCCATGTTATTCTCAATGTTGTAGTGCAGACAATTTTATGGACAACGCCAGCGTCACCAGCATCACCTTTGAGTTTGGCGATGACAGTCAAGCTCAGTTCCATCATTACGGTAGGAGTTAAATAAAACAGATGTAACAATCGGCGAAGGTCAAAGGCCATTGAGAGGACATAGATAAACTGTGTACAGCAAATAAATTTGTGAAAAGGCCTAATAATATACTAAACACAAGATATATAAATAGGCATGATCATGATACTTATTAAAATTCTATTCGTATCTATCTTGAAACTCACCGAATCTGTGGATTTCCCACATGTGGCGTTGAAAAGGCTGCGCAGTGTAGGACCACAGGGGCGTTCTCGGCCACCGCTGAATCGGAAGGCTCTTCGCTGAATCCCAACTCCACGAATGATACTGGCGGAACACCACTGTTCACTGAAAACAAGAAAAATACAGGCAAGTTCAAAACGTTTAGACATTCTATGACGAAATCCCCAGTAACAATGCAACAGTAGATACCAAATGGAATTTCAACCTCCATCAACGGACTGAAGTCCCATCTGTATCCGCTTTAAACTTGCCGCCTGGAGTTAGATTTCGTCGTCATATTGTTAACTTCTGGGATGTGTTTTCAATGTATGTCTAGTGTGTCTGCGTAAAATCATTTGCGTTATCGAATGTGAGAGAAGATGAATTTATTAGCAGAACTCGTCTTGTGCTGGCACAATCCCAAATGAAAGGGACACGAAGTCGATTCCACAAACTCAGATGGGCGGTGGGTGCATAATATTCGTTTCCTGGGCATCGATGAACCAAGGTCTAGGAAGGGGAGGAAGAAATAGGGATTTGACATACACACACCTAGCTTCTTCGTCTGCCTCATTGGTCATCAAGCTGCACATCTTCCTCCATCCGTTGAAAAATACTCCCTTGCCTAGCTCGCCTTCTCCCGCCCAACAACCTTAACTTAATGCGAAAAAACTGCATCGCAAACGTGCCGGCTAATTTTTCCTTCTTAGCATACCCGTGGAATCATAGACTGTAATTATAACAGAATGGTGGTCCTGATAGATACCAAAACTTTGTTTTTTAGTTACTGCGTTCTTGCAGCCATTGGCGGCAATTTTTTATGCATCGGTGCAACTACAATAAATTCCATTAATTACAACGATGGCGTAAAGCTTTTCGCGGCTGGTAGGAATATTCAGCACCCTTCTAAAGGTATTCTGAATAATAATTTATAGATGGTACGCCTGATATTAACTGAAAAATTCTAGTTGTGAAACAAACCCTCAAATAAGGCGGGTATTTGTCATTTATTACAAACGAAGCATCATCTACATAAATCGCTGCGTCACTAGCTTTTTAAAACAATTTTATTTTTCTCTATAAATACACATTTGATGAATATTTAATGACAATCAGTTTGGACTGTCTAAAAAGTACACGAAAGCTCTTAACAAAGCTACATTTACCGCCGAACGATTCTTTTGCTGCCTAACCCTATAGTAAACTGCGAGAGCCACGTTTTCTTATTGTATAGCTGCATATACTGTCTTCATTTCCTATCACTACGTTTTGCTTGACATAGCCTGAGTATACTCCTACTTACAAAACAGTTGCCAAAGCGTGAAAGGCTCATCAAAGAAGTCCACTCGTCTATGCAAAAGCCGGCAGCCGAGAAGGGTAAACTATAGGCGGCGGCTTACAAAAAGACTTTAACAAACCTGCTAAGTACTCCGACCGACCTGAGAAGTCTTCTAAAATTCCCAGTGCACAGCAGTGAGGACGAGATGAGGAGCTGCCAGCTGGACCAGCAAGGCTACCACTACACCAGCAATTAATGTTGCGAAGGAACGTGGTCTCTTCTTAAATTGTGCGTTAAGTTCTGACCACACATTTCATCGTGTGCACACTACAGCCCCTGGCCATAACTGCTGCGCTGCTTTCTCTCTCCTCTCCCTCTCTCAGAAACAGGCAGCAAGGACTTAGGGCACACATCGTCTTGTTTTACGTTGTAATACTGGACAAAAAACCAGAAATCTTAAAATGAAATCTGGCATTTATCTAAATCTTTGGCTTTTACGATAAGATTGTTGCGATGGCAGGAAAGTGTATTCTAAAATCCTAACTTCTCTCCTGGTAGATACTTCTCTAAGCCGTTCTCTGAGCTTTCCGCTAATGTGACGTTGCTTTCTTTGACTTCCTAAACAAAACCCAATACATGATATATACAGACTTTTCCATCTTGCACCTACCAGAATTACTTCTTTACACCCTGAGTATTTTACGGTGACTGTTCTTTCAGCAATAGAAAAGCTTCAAGGGAGAAAAAATGGTTTTCGAAACATGTTCATATCTGGCCTAGACGTAGGTATCTGTACTGTTCAATCAGTCACTTGTTCGTTGGCTAAAGTGAGGCCTTAAAGGACCCCGAATGCTTGGTGGTCCTTCACCGCGTTTAGTCTGCTCAAGCTCTCTTTTCATGTCTAAAAAAACACCTTCGTGGAGCTGGCTTTGACACTTGGCTTGCAGGCTTTATCATGTCGGCTGATACAGCTCAGGTCCCCACGCTTAGCACGTCGAGCCCACCACCCCACCTTGCCAACCGAGCAAGCCTCGAGGCAGTACTTCGGGGTTGGGCTTGAGCGGCCATTCCATTAAACGACGGGGGGTGCGACAGGGAATATCACGATATGCGAGTTGGACGACGGGGCTGCTACTGCGAGTAGGGGTGCAAGACCCGTTCGCCAGTGCGAAGAAGGGAACTTTTTGTCGTGGCCTGAGAGAACATATTCTTGATCACGTCTCCTATCCGACTTGCCCATCGAGTCGCCTAGCCAGGTGGGCGCAGATGAGGATCCCTACGGGGATTTACAATGGGCGACCGCTGGGTGCGACGTACGCACTCTCTTTTTAGAATGAACGACTTCAGCTACCATCAGCGCTACTTCTATTACTACTACTACTAACGACTACTTTATATGCTGTGAACAGACTTATAGGGTTACCATACGCAGTTTCCATCGCGGCGTTGTTGTTGTAGAAACGTAAGACTTACGTCAGCAGAACGTTTACTGTTTTTCTTTTTCAAATTCTGTATATTTATAAGCGCTTATAGAGAGCTTACGAAGCAGACGAAAATATTGTATTTTGAAAACCTTCTTGTCAGTTTTTTCATCATATTAAATCATCTGTAGAGTGTCCCAGTATCATCTTCTAGAAATGTAATTTTCACTAACCTTAAGAAAACAAATTGCATATTGAAGAAAGGCTTTCTTTCGAAGCGCCAGACTTCCTTAGCGACAAAACCACCAGGCTCCGGCATACTTCGAAATTACTGTGGTATAGCCTAGTGGAAAATCCACCAGCGACCGATCATCACCCAGTCATAGCCCAGGTTCTTGAAACTGCAAAAGAGCTTTATACGCAAGAACAGTTTTTCTGCAGGAGATTAGACTGAATTGTTCCGAAATATCCAATGCGTTCTTCAGTAAATTCTGAATCCGCACATAAACAGCATAGTGCTAGAGCTTAAAAACGAATGTTAATTTCATGTTTACCGGCTTGCTGACCAGTGTCACTTGCTAGGTAAATGCTCTTTACCATTATTAATACGCGTAGTGGCACAACAACGCCCGTTGTCGTGTTCATGGCTGTTTGTCTATGTAATCTGAGCATTTTTTATAGCCCGATTGTGCTTCTAAATGTGCGAATACATTCTATAGATGGTCCAAAACCACTCCAGTTAATTTCTATGTTCCATTGCTGACTTTCAAGTGTTTTATGCGCTGTTTTGAAATTCTGATTCAAGGTGCCCGTGCTTTCTTAGTCACGTCCTAGTCTACTCCCAACGTTCGTCTCCCTTGTACTTTACTAGGGCAAATATACTGCGGGGAAACTAAACTCCGCTTCGATATACCAAATCTCGACCGAATTGTCGGTGAGTTCAGAGGCAGATCACGATGCAAATACGCTCCTTTTCAGGTCGGCGTTTTTTGCCAGAGTTGTCGTTGTTGCCGCCGCCACCGTTGGTGTCGTCGCTGTAGTCTACTATTAAGTAACTTCCTTCCGTTTCCACGTTGGCTGCAACTCTATCCTGCTTATAGCTGGAGTAACGGCTGTCGCTGTCCCTATGCCACTTGTCCCACGATACTCTCTATCCATAATAAGGTTATCCATTTTCATAACGTTCTCTTGCTAGAGAATCCAAGAGGCGTCGCCCATCACCGCCTCCAATCAACAACATCATCATCATCACCAGCCTTATCGCTATAATTATTACTCTTATTATCATGATATCGCAATTCCATGTTGCTGCTTCTAGTGCTGTGCGAGGTGTACAGGTGCGCTCGCTGTGTTCGGGTAGGGCGGGTGACTGTCTTAAAAGACGAGGACTGGCACTTGAAAGGCGTTATGTCGTCATATTGATGGAAACTGACACTAAGATCAGGATGATCAACAAATGTGAACAGTGCTCCTAGGCAGTGAATTCGCGCAGACACACGCTACCCATAAAAGCACAAGATACGCGAAAATACATATATTTTGTTTACACTCAGTCAAAGGAAATTGTTGTCAAAAGAAACCGCTGTTGTTGTTGCGGCAGCGCTGACGAAAACAACAGTAGCGACGAAGACGATGACGATAGTAATAATAACACAATTGAGGATTAGAAAATGATGTATGCAACTACATGTAACATATTTCATCATCATTCAGAAAGTATTGTACAGAGTTAACCAAGGCGTGCCCGGTAGACCCTCAAGAGTGTTTAACACTCCTTGGGCAAACTGTTATTGGTCCTATTCAGCATTGAGGCGCTACCTAGTAAATTGGTTTGTTAATCTTTAGGAGGCACGGTTTTAAGTCTGTTTCTTACATTTATTATTTGTAGTTGTGACACTGATGTACCCAAGCTTAAAATTACAGAGCTAACTTGTACGTAATGTATATATATATATATATATATATATATAT
>MNPL01002383.1:0-22211 GCA_002081605.1 Tropilaelaps mercedesae
ATATATATATATATATATATATATATATATACATCGTTTGAAACGGGCGTACAAGACACGTGCGTGCCATTCGTAACATATGTCCCGCAAATATCGCTATGTCTCTGGCTCTCAAATGATGTCACTGCATTTTTCCAGTTCAATTACTGTAAAGCATTTTCTAGTCGCTATGGTATTTTTGCTGGCGTCTTTGGTAATTTACAGGTGGTCCGCCAGATGTGTTGTCCTAACTACCAGCCGCAGTGGTTCGACGCCGTTGATGTCGCACAGGAAGAGTTTATGCAACGCGAATATGGTCCAGCGGAGGAGGGCACTGAGAGAAAGCTACCCAAGTACTACACCTAGCAATCGCTACGAAGTAACGTTGAATGTCGTGCGATAACACCATGCTAGAGCCATTGAATAAACTTTACTGTTTTTATTCTTACGATAGCAAAGGCTGCTCTAGGGTTATTGTAAGTGGCGCTTACGAGAGTCTCTCGTATGTGTTTGGCCTGGTGGAGGTTCGCGCTGCAATATATAACTCTAGCACTGGAAATATTTTTAAGTGTTGCTTCGGCTGTACTTCGGCTAATATCGTCAAGCGTTTTTTTCAATAGAAATATAACAGCGATACGATGTGGTTCTAGCTCGGTTGTCTTGAGGAGAATTCTAAATGGTAAAAGCACCTTTTGTACCTTCCAGACTGGAATACCACAGTATAAAGAACTCAAAGGACCGTTCGTTGAGAGCTTGGGAAAGGGGTAACTTTTTAGATGCCATTACAACGCTTCATGGAGGTAACCCCCTAATGCCAAACTGCGCAGTAACGTCACCAGGTATGCTCACATGACAGCCTAGACTTCTGAAATGATTCAGCCCTTAGAAAAGTATCTTAGAAGCGGACAGAATCGTCAAGTAAAGTCGCTGATGTTTTGGGGCGTTCACCCCGACTGCAATAAATGAAGCAATCTAATTACATTACTTATTATAACTATACATAATGTAGACGAGAACATTTTGCTCTCGTTTAGTTTCAGTAAATTTAGTGCTACGAATAATTCAACATCTTCGTATGTATTTATATACACGCACTGCCCATGTTCGGCAAACAAAACGCCATTCAATTTGACCTGACTACACTGAATCGTGAAAAATTGCACAAATCAATACGGCAAGAAATCCCTAACGGACTTTTTCATGTTACGACTCAACGGTCATTGGTAGCGTGCGCGTCACTGTGGGATTTGCCACCAGGCATTGCCATAGACCCTGCTCGAGAAGCAGCAGCTGATCGGCGGGTTCGCGGGCGAGCCGGAAGCGATGGTCGAAGTGAGGATAGTTCGAGGGACGAAGACGACGATGACGAATCGGAAGAGTGGGATGTTGAAGACGATCGGAGGTCTGTTGCTAATGCCAGTCTACGTTCATTGATATGACATTACACACACGCACACACATCATAATCACATTCTCAATTAGTTCTGCACTTAGGTAGAGTTTACTTAAACTCTACCTAAACTAAAGGACGAGCATGGGGTTTGGGCATTAGAATGGTACTTGTTGGCTAAAGGGCAACATTACATTGCTAAGTGGCGTACGAGAATCCACGTTCAGCAACCTGAGCCAAAAAAATGTCACTTAGCGATCATTTTAATGGTTTCTAACAAACCGACCTCAAACCCAGTCTGTATTCGAACTGGCATGCTTGCCTAAACGCAAACCTCTTTCAATCTAAACCGATGTTCGATGTTGACTTATTTCTCCCACATGTGCTGCTGCGGAAACGATGGAAATTGTATTGATCACCTAAGGACGCAACATCTACTTGATGATGAATTGCTTTATGATGAAGGCGAACTGTGTCCAGGTTGTGGAGACCCCTTTGAAAGGTACGTCAGGGAGTTGAGAACGCGTAAGCTTGATGGCAATTGACGTGGTGCAGAAGCCCTTGCAGACAAAGACCGTAAAATCTGTGCGTATTCTGGCTTCGTGCGTACGCACACATAAACATATGTACGTTTCGCTAGGATGAAGCATGTCAAATGAAATATAGCGGAGGCGCTTCGGTTACGGAGAAGTCGGTAGAAAAGTTTTTTATCGTTCCGGGAGGCAAAAGATGACGACGTTACCTTGGTCATGTGAGCTATGTTGTGTTTTTTTGCTCACATCTATGCTGTTGATAGTTTCTAATGACCATTGCTCAGCTAGTACGTGTCACAATATTCCAGACCACAAAGACGATACTATATTGCACGGAGGCAGATCATATGGCATGCAACACACACGTGGGGATCAAGTGGTGGTTGAACATGACATTAGGTTAATAACTTAACATAAGAACATAAGTTCATAATAAATTCAAACGAGTGAAAACAACTCTGCCCCGGATGCTCACATTTACATCATGACCAGGAACAAATTCTGTGTCAACGGAAACACTCATATAGAGTCGACGGCACATGGGCAAACAATGCGTTTAGCAAATACAGTCAATTTAACGGAGTCGACGAACCATCGTTACGTTGTAGACTAACCATTAGAAGTATTAAGCATCAAATTAATTTTGAACAATTCTCCTTTTCTGTCTTCTCGTCCATTTTACTGTTCATCCCGATTTTATCATTATCTTCATTAAACATCCGTCAACCATGACTTCTACCTGCTGATTTCTACCCTGCTACTTCTTCATACGCCAGTTGCCGGGAATGTCCAACATGTTGCGTCTGGGTTGCTGATCCCCTGGCGTTTCACCTGGACGGCTGGACTCAACGTGGAATCGATCAGGTGGGCTAGAAGGGGAAACAGTCGCAAAACGCCGCCATGCCGTAATAGTGCGGCCAGCAGACGATGATATTCGTTTCTGGGTGGAGTACAATGCACATATTCCACTACTTTAGCTTTTGAGTTTGGAGCTACGACGATAAAATTGAACAGTTTCGCCCTAGTGGGTGATTACCGGCGAAATTTCATTCCAGTGGGTTCCAAGAAAATAAGTTAGTTTTAGTGAGAATTTCTGCTAAGGGCCTCGTCCATGCTGGTGATAACAGCTGATGAAGGTCGAATTGGCCGGGTTGGCATAAGGAACAAGGGCTAGGCCGTAGCGGGACAAGGCCTTAAATTGGATCCTACACACCAGAAGATATTCGTTGGCAACGCCTGGACGCAATACTCCACGGAAAATCGTTTCAATTTTTTACTGAATAAGGTTCTTGCCATTTTGCCGAAGTAGAGACTGAATGAAAACGTCTTAAAACCTCACTTGCCACACGGAGCGACTACTCAGGCGCCTATATAACTTCACAGGCCGAAAACATTCTCTCATGTTAATGAAGGCTGTCATCCTGCACAGATTCCAAATGCGTGTGGGTTAGCGTTCGAGGCAACATTACAAGAACCTCTTTTATTTGGGTCGTCCGGACGAGATCTTAGCAAATGTTACATCTCATCACCTAGTCGTTAGCCGAATGTCATTTTCGTAGTGCGCATATCTGGGTGACCAATGGCGAGTGCAACAAAGCTCGTAAAATTTCTCGTTTCACGTTTGGCAACTTTATGAGTTCGTATTACGGAATATCGTCAACACTTACCATGCTCCATCGAATATCTCTCCAACAACTCACGGAAGTTCTGCTCAACTTTCTGGCGGAAAGTCGTCCCTACCGAGCATTTTAGGTAAGTTAGTTGGCACTTCGTTAAAATGGCTGACGTCTAAAAGTTCAGCCTCGCATTGACTTGTTACTCCAGGGCGGTTGTATTGGCGATTCTGCTGCGTCGCAGATGATATCAGCCTGTGGCACGATCTGCAGCTCTTCTCTGTCCACTTTAATCGAATGGTGCCGAATTTCGCTACAGGGCCAGCCTGTCTTTTAACCGTACTTTCAGTGAAATCTCTCGTACGGTGTGTACGTGCTACCTATGTCGTCAAGAGATGTCATAAGCCTTACTGCAAAAAGCTACCGACACACACGCACAGTGATGGTGCGTTTTATTTTGCCACATTTGCCGCATTGTTCTGCTGCGATTGTTTAAGAACTGAGATGGATCGAGTTATCACCAGCTCGGTAACGAGGCCTCCTCGCCAGGACACGACCGATATCTGAGGATGAGTATAGTTTGTGTGGTTGATCTGGTGTAGGCGAAATTTACGTGTGGCGAAGTATTACAGCCACAGCCAACTCAAGCTAGATTAGGGACTTTGCTAGGGAAAGCGTCATAGTCGG
Source organism: Tropilaelaps mercedesae (assembly GCA_002081605.1). Classification (NCBI taxonomy): domain Eukaryota; kingdom Metazoa; phylum Arthropoda; class Arachnida; order Mesostigmata; family Laelapidae; genus Tropilaelaps; species Tropilaelaps mercedesae. The sequence goes on from MNPL01002383.1 coordinate 4,203, forward strand.
CGATGGCCGCCCTGACTCTTCTTCTGATCAAAACACACACTCGCCGGTAGTCTGTTATTAATTGGGTTGTTTACAACGGTTTTTTGAGAAGCTTACGTAGTGCTGCGCACGATACGCATGCGTATATGGTGTTTAGGCCAATACTTGCGCACACACTTGTTAATGATAGGTGGGTACTTTTAAAAAGGGGTGAAAAAATGTTTATGCGATTGGTTGGCGAGCCTAGCTAACAAGCAACGTGTACCGAACTATGGTAATTTTCTATGTACCACAGTCGACCTGTCAGCTATTCCGACTACCGGATTATTCGAAGGGAAAAGTCAGGGTCTCACGCGAACGTGAGTCGGAAAGCTTCGAGTTGACAGCACATACTAATAGCGTTTGTCTGCTGCTATTGAAAACCGGCATCAGACTGGTGCATCAACTCATTCGATCTCATTCTAAAACGGACTTCGATCATAACGTGTTCTCCCCTTCTCTGCTGTTGTTTTCTCCAACCGTTACATTTGTCTGTGTCCTGTTCCGAACTGCCCACTGGCCCCACGATGAGATCAGACAAACCCCTCATCTGCGCGCTCCGACTCGGCTTCTGACTCAGACAGGGAGACAGCCGATTCTGATTCGGCGTCCGAATCAGACGTCGACTTCGGCTCGGATTCTGACTCGTGGGAAACCTGTTTTAGCCACAGCTTTGATAGCAGCTCATCCCCGACAACCAACGAGAGCAGGTGCGGTGGCCTCCGCTATCCACTCGGTGGTGGCCACCAACGAACTGGCCAGGAACTTCAGCAACGGCATCATCTGCATATACTGCAAATGTATTGCCGCCTCAACCCAATAGGCTGTGCAACGACACGAAGTTCCTATTGTCCTACCTCTTCATCGAGCAGAAGTCGGTGTCGATAGCCAAAGTAGCGTAAGAGGATCGGGTTTGTCGACTAAACGAGGTTCTCCCGTCCGACACCAACGACCCATCTGTAGACGAGAAAGTGCACTGCGAAGCCAGGTTCCAGAGGAGCGCAAAATTCCACCGGAGGTCGAGGCCAAAAAGTTAGGTTCTCAAGGACTCAGGCCAAAGCAGTCGGCCGGCTAATCGTTGACGATCCAGTCGAACGAATTTCCGAGTACAATCTCTAGCACCTGTTATACTTTTTAGGTTAGTTTGTACCTGTATCTAACGACCGTACTCATGCTTCCGACGAGGGGTTTCGAGCGCATTAACTTACGCCCACCCGGATGTGGACCCAAAGGACGAGAAGCACATTGTACGGCATACGGGATATATGATATGTATGGTATATAATATCGATGATCTGGCATATGATTGTATATCGCGACCAACCAAATGGACATTTCACAAAGAAGAGCATACATAGCTTAGCTAGTGACTAACAGTAACGGGTGGTGAAAACAAATAACAATCTTTTGCTAATTCAGAGGCAGGCTTGGGTGGCCGGAGGAGTCAACGCATGCTCATTTTATAGACTTCTGTTGCTATTGCCGTTGCCAACCAATGTTTCTATGGCAATTGAAGATGTTTTCATTAACAGAGACACTACTTGATGCAAGTGTGCTCAATGCGCTCAACCTCATTTGCTGATACCCTTATAATAGCCAAACGGTCGAGAAGCAAGATGGCTGTTGTTATCTTATAAATATAGTCTACCACACTAAGTCATGTTACAATGATTCTTACTATTATCACAATTAGTATACGTAATATCGTTAGCAAACAAATTCTCAACAATAATAGAACATGTGTCTTTGAAGTATGAGCCGCATTGAATAACAGAGTAATTAGAGAAGACGACAACGTCCGATAATAAATATTACATGTTTCATACATTTTAAGCGTGAAAATTCAACAACGAAACGTCGACATACATTGTATGCTAGTCACTTTCGGGAAAAAAATCCTTAGTAGTGAATGACCACTATTCAGACATGTCTCAGATGCTCTGCCAATGCCCAGAGAGCGTAATTAATATTCTTGCTTTCAAGCTCATTGAACTCAATAAATCGCCGTCATCTCGTACAGCAGAGTCGACGAGAGTAGTGAGGTCGTAGCCACAATTTCGACGTAATTAAATAAAGTGCGAAGTTATAAAGTCAATGCGAAATCGTGTAACAAGCCTTCTACTACTACTTACTGGTTCGCCCGCGTCATTATTCTTCTAAAAACTTAATTTTCTGCCGTGGTTGATCCGTATGACAGTTCATATGGCGCGTTACGCCGAAGAACTTCCTAACTTAAACGGAGCCACAGCAAGGCAGAATCGTATCAAATAACTGCGACACGTGACGTGCTACACTCGAGCGGCCTACTTATACAGACTTCCGCATACGTAATTAATTGCATTTCCTGGAGACGTGTTAGAAGGATATTATAATGTTTGCCGGTTCGGTGATGCAATGCTAACCGATTTTTACTTGTAAATATATAGTGTTATTTATGTGTGAACAAATAAATGTCTCACGGTTTTATCTAACATTGTGTCTTTTTGTCATTACGAAATTTGCGATATTCGATAGCAGCCCCTCCGTTTCCTAATGTTGAGAACGCACAAAAAGAACTTATAAAGGTGTCTCACTGAGAAATGCCTAAACCGAGTCTAACAATGGAGGAATAGGACTGAGCTCAAGTGACTATCGATGCTATATTAAATATGGCCTGAAATAGGGTCTGTTCAGTAATAGAATATCGCTGAATTTAATGGTACGATTGTGGTCAAAGGGTAGATACATAGTCAACCCCTTCATTGCGATCGGCCGAGCGAATTCAACTTTTATCTCCGAAAAGCTAGACGAAAACAACTGCTAAGAATCGCAGGTAACCTGACCGAGAAAATGAAGAGTTCCATAGTGAACCTCATTCCGAAAGTCACTTGCACATAAATAGGGTTTTCGTTTATTCCAACTACTTGTATTTGCAAGAACGAGTCAAAACACAATATATGGAAACGATAGGACAATTCGCACGTAACGATTTCGTACGATTTCGAGCCTTGTACGATTTCGTCACTAAAATTTTCCCATTTCTGTAAACTTTACATCTTGACGCTATTTGGTTATAATGACTCGGAAGTACTAACTGCTTTCACCCAATTGACTAGTTCTATTCAAGCACCGGCCATCCAACTGGTCCGGATATTTCAGTGATTTTGACGTGGCTCGACGATTTGCGCCTGGTACATCTCTAACGGTGCTTAAAGGCGTAACACTTTCTAGTTTAACGTACCTAATGCTTACTGCCGTGCGTATATTTTAAAATTCGTATGCCAGAGTCCTGAATAGATTAAAAACGCTACATAGAGTGTGGATAATGTTTTATTTTTCATTCGGTGCTGTACAATAAATCGAAACTACGATCCGAGAACAATCTCAGGAAGGAAAAGAAGAAATTAAGGGGGATTAACATCTGTCATAGCCACGTAGCGACAATTTGCTTTCTCTTCATTGGTATCCAACCAAACCTTCTTCTGGGTAAGTTTTTGAATTCATTTGGGTAAGTAATATATTCCAGCTATATACATTTATGACTAGAAGGCACCGTTAAATCAAGGCGTTGTTCTACTCTTTGAGATCTACAGATCTCCATAAAATCGTATCGTATGTCACAACTTACAACGATAGTATACATGCATTGTGTGTTTGTGTTTATTATATGTATGGCTCGGCAGTTACATACATACAGTTACATACAGCTACATATAAAAACACGAGTTTACACGGAAGTCCAACTAAGTGGGATATCTAGCCATGAACCTAAGCTCTTTAAGGGACGGCTACCAAACATTAGGCCTTGAATTATTCCGCGCGATTCTTTAACAGAAAATAACGATCACAAAGAATACGAAGTCGTATAATAATTATAAGTATAGGTATAGCTGCTTTATCATTCTTCTTGCTGACTGCCGCTTTGCTAACGTGTCAATGACAAAGGGAATCTCCTATACACCATAGAAAGGGTGTTCTGCTGGCTAGTCAAAAAGGCTTACACTTGTCCATTAAGTTTCCTGTGTGAACCACGCGTTAATCACGCTTTTGCTTATAATATTGTCCACCGGTTACCTCGCTAATTCGAACTTCTATGGCTAGACAAGAGAAAAACGAAAAATAATACTAAAATGTAAGTTTCTATAAACTGTTGACATATCGTGATAGGCTGCTATCTTTCATACGTAAATGCACTCAATTTTGATAATACATGGTTATTGTATAAGCTGCTAAAGCGGCTCTGGGCATTCTGTAACACACAGCCATTTTGGAAGATGGAACGCCCGTATAAAGAGCCCTGTTCCAACCTGACATCTCATTGCACAAACGATGAGGATCATAGTTCTGCTCTATATTGAATCTGTTCGATTTTAGAGCATGGGCCTATCACCTGTTTCGGTAGTTTAGTAACAAAATTAAATACCACGACTGTTTTCAAACGACATCCCAACAAGTGTACCATATTGTAAACAGGACTCGGATTGGCAATTCTTGAAACATCAGCTGTAGAATTGGTACGTCTCTAGTCTTTACAGCTCACAAGTAATCTTGAGGGAATACTGTGCAAATACTAATGATATGGTATAGTAATTAGCATACTGTCGAGTTATGTCCTTAGGGCACCGGCCAGGATCCTATGATGAAATACCTCATAGGATCATCTGAATGAATAGGACAATAGTGCCGAAAATTGGTCAGTAGCACTTGCCAGAATCATTTGCATTACACTTTCGTACATATCGTTGTGCTCGTCTCGGCTTGTAGTTGGCATTTGTTTCTACTGTATTTTGTTCGACCATCCAGATGACATATCGCGCGCTTTCCATGTGGCCATTGTAAAGCAGTTCGTCGTCACCATTATACCTGACCCGTATTCGATATTCTTTTCTCTCTTGTGTCCTTCAATGCGAATTAAGCAATGCTACCTTAAGCATCGGCACATCACTCTGCACTTTCCAGCTGGTCCAATGAAAAGCTCATATGTTGGAGGTGACTGGCGCTGTTATTCGACACAGAGGGAATAACGAGACGAGCTTAGTCAGGCCACCTAACTCCGGACAGTTTCGGTGACGTGATTGTCGCTAGGCGGCATGTGGGGTGTGGAGACGGCGCTGAGTCCCGGAAGAGGATACGAGTTCTCGGTATTGATGAACTTCATGGATATGGGACGTTGATCTTCATTGAGGCATTCTTTCGACATCGTCGCCGAATCACTAAAACATTTATTAGCCAATCAATGACGATTGTTACATTTGTTAGGTTCAGCGTGACGCCGAAGGGGCCACTCATACGATGACCACTTCTAGAAAAAAATTTTGGAATGCACGTTTAATGTGAATGGACCGTAGGTTGGAACAGATTTCTTTAGGGAAAAAACTGAACGAAATTACCATGACGCTGATCTCCAGCATGGAGTTCCAATATCATTGCGTGATCCTAGTAATCACCGGTGAGTTATCTAGCGCAAGATTCGTCTTGTGAAAGCTCATTTTAGATTCGGGCGCTTCTTGAGTTCGAAAGCGATACGTACCTTTTGCAGAACGGCTTTGATTCATCCACTTCCCGAAGACAGGGCACTCGAAGGACGTTGAAATACATATTACCGATAGCTGTAGCACTATCCGACTGTGATTCCATCAGGCACTTGCGGAAATCCTCATCGCACTCACAGTGCGATTTCGTATACAGTGAAAAATTCACCAACCCGTGACCCCTAGTCGAGTAAACAAAGTACACGAAGAGTTGGTCAATACATAGACGTCTATAGAAACATATTGGCGTCCACGTGTCTTTTGTTGTTTTGTATTTTTGGTAGTGCCAAATGTATAGCCGTTTAATCGGAATCTCGATATGTATCCCACGTTGTCAGTAGAACTGAACACAAAAGAGTAAGCGCCTGTGCTTTGTGAAAACTATTTGACGCGATATCTAGGTAAGATGCACATACGATTACTCAATTAGGTTGGAATAGAGGAGAATGTGAACAAAACAGGCTCGGATAAAGAAAGGGCTTGTCAAAGTTCTTTAAGGCGAATAAACGACTCCTACGGCGTTAAGTCAATGGACCCGACCTTCGGAAAGCCTTTAGTTTAACCGGACAATGATCGTGCGCCCGACAGCATTTGTCGAGTGCAGAATCTGTTCCTAGATCATCATAACCTCCTGCAATATCACCGGAACCGCACCACTTCGTTCCTGCAAAACGCAAATAAATAGCAAATGAAATACTTAAAAAAGCTACCAGATGATGCCGCAAAGAGTAAGGATGATCACGCACAGAAAAATTGTCTCGTTTAGAGAATTATGTAGCGCCTGAGTGCGTACGCTTAAAAAGAAAGAATTCGTCTTTGCCTGATCGGTGATAATGCCGGCCACCCCGACCTTTTCAAAAAAGCGCGCGTCGCTGGTAATGAAGATCGAGATGTTAAAACGCATTTTTGCGACATAACTGTTCCGTTTTTCCTATCTAAATAGGGCCTAATTGCTAGCCAGTAATAGTACAAGCAAATCCACCTTTGTTTCACCCTAAAAATATTCACGTAGCGTGTACCACTATGTCAAAGTTCAAACTACTTGCCTGGGAATATTCCGCTCCAAACCTGGCTCCAGAACGGGAATTGGTGAAGGTTGAACGGTAGTGAAGGTCCCTTCGGTCGATGACGTCAGCAATGACAAACAGCTATTATTATTAATTGCTTACTCTATCAAGATTCATGTTTTATTTTATGAACATGCGAACACTTCTGTCCGCTGTCTGCTATAAGAGTACGTCGTAGGAATATATATAACAATATTTTTAGGACTAACCATCTCTTAATGTCTACGGTAGCGCTTTTTGCATAAATATAAATGTGCTACGTCACGGATCGAACTCGTGCACCTTCGTATCTCCTTCGGTCACAAAAAACACGCGAACGCACCAGAAATATACCTAGCAATAAATAAGTCATCTCTTTGGGGAGATGTTAAGCTTAATGGGACCAACTGCAGGCGCAGATATTCGTTTCATCACCAGTGTTATAACTCATTTGGAAATTTACGGTTGTATAGCCCAATTTTATCCCAAACCTTGTGTATAGCCTTCCCCTAGTTGAGCTGGCCACAACCTAGGAGAATTAACGGTAAGTTTCAAGCTTGTAATTTCGAGGGCCTTTAACCGCAGTTGGTAAATCGATTACTAAGCCCTCACTGTGATATATTAATATATATAGATAATATATATATGCTCAATGATATATATATATATATATATATATATATATATATATACTCAACGTAGTATGTATACTGATCTCGATAAATGTTATTGCTCATATTTGTAAGTTAAAAACTTGAAAATAATTAATCTGCGAAAGAGGGGCAAAGAGAAATAGGTACACTGTGTCCACCGTTTCGTTACTACCTTGGTCGTTTGAACGAGGGCGCGGCATTTAGCGATGATGTCGATCATCCGGTTGAAACAAACATTGACAACTGGTCGGCCAATTTTCTTAACGAGGATGTCACACTCAATCGGGTCCCTGAAGACGACACAGTGAGGATAAAGGTTTAATTAATCCCAAGTGTTTCATTGATAACCTATACAGTGCATTTATCGGTCTTCAATTAGGCATTCGAAATTATTTGCTCATGCAGACAAGCTGACTGGCTAATTCTTTAGGTATAAATAGTCGATATTTATTTTTTATTCCTTGGGTGCTTCGTGTTGGGCTAATATATGACCGAACTTCGTAAAATTTTTACGATAGTACCAACAATATATATAACAAATATTAAATAAACTGTTTTGCCCAGCCAGATTAATTCATATGCCCACAACAGTCCGCTAGTCGCTTACCGTAACGCAGAGCTCTATACGAAAGATGGACCATTGAAAATGAAATAATATTTGAGAGCTCCTCCTCCTTACGCAGCTGGCTAAAAAGTTTGCAAACGAAACGCGCCTAGCCACATGGCCAGCTGAACCTTACTCACTGCAGTTCGGTGAGCTTGCACTGAACGACTCTGCCATCGCTGGCCGACGTCCTCAGCTCAGCCACGGTAAGCCCATACGCGTATACAGCCGTATCGCCCCACGGAAGCCAGTCGGCCGCGGGGGTGCTTCCAGTTCCGGAACTGTTCCGTGGTGAATTTCTGTTCAAGTTGCGAAATGAGGGCAGGTACTTGTCCCCCGCAGCTGCTGTCCCATAGGGCGTCGTCAGAACAAGCAGAAGCGTAGCCGCTACGCCGGCGTAGATGGACAGGGCTGCACAGACTGTTGGCGACATCATTTCCGACTAAATCGACGCGAAAACCAAGCGTGTAGTTCCTGTGAAAGGTTGAACGATTTCAAAAAAAGAGAAAGAAGGTGTCAGAAACAGTTCAGAAAAAGAATTAAAGAATTTAGCACTATTTACTTATTTTTCTCCTATTTTTTTGTAATATGTGATATTGTATAAGTAATAGGCGTTTACCATAGCAAAGGTCGTGACCGTCAATTTGCCTAGTAGAAAATGATGTTTCTCATATTTGTAGCATTAGCCTGACAGAACCTCTCCTCCTCATGTTTCACTCTGTAAGGATCGGCAAATTTTCATTTGGCCCGCGAGTATTCAAATATGGGTGCGCACCAAAAAAAGGTGCTCACGTACTACAAAGCATCAACGGAAAATCTGCATACCTCATGCATGTCAGAGCGTTTTAGCTCATTTTCACTCTATTTCACATCGCAACGATTGCGTGGTTTCGCCATAGCTGTTAGCAGTGAAATTCGCCGAAGCCTCGTGATCGCTCGGTTTAACGTGTTTGTCGCCCTGCGCCACTGGGTTCTAAAAGGTCAGGAAGCGAAGGTTTTGTCTGCTGACATTCACTCACTCTCTGGCAATTTGCCGAGGTTTCACGAAAGAGAATTCTTAGTATTAATCCGCAGGGACGGGGGGATAGCTGCTACGCCCTCCTATGTCAAAATCAATTTGTGGGTGGATGTGTGTTTCTGCGAGTTGTGCTGGCGAGTCTCGCATAGGTATTATTAACACGACTACAGAAGTGAATTTCCCCCGATTCGATTCGCTAAAGCTAAGCTAACCAGGTCAAGGTGAATACAGTTGTGACCCCGTCAAAGCTCACCTTAGCCGCGAGATGTTCTGCTAACCGAAAAGCACAAGCTCCTGATAAGGTTGCCATTAATTAATCAGTTTTCGATGCTCAGATAAGCCTGACTGACTGGAATGGAACCATCTGAAACGCCAGGTATTTGTTCAGTCTCGACGGCGGTGCCATTATCCAAGCTTGTTGTAGCTGATGAATCAGAGATGTCGCTTGCACATACTGCTTTCGTGTAAACGTTAGCCCAACGGATTTCAAATTTCAAATGGAGAACATGTATGACAATTAGCTCGACTGTAGCAGCGTATGGCAAAAGATAGGCAGCAGACATAAACAGTCAGCACATCTGGGCAGCAATGGCGATCACGTTAGTGCCATAGTCAGACTCCTCAGCGCGAGAAATTCACCCCATTGATTCAAGCGGATACCCGTCTAAAAACGCTAACTCCATTAGGTATACTAACTGAAAACCAGAAGATTAGGTATTGTCACATACGAAGGCCTAATCCACTCTTTTCACTCCTGTGTAAGAATTTGAGTGAAGAAATGAATATTCTCTTGTGGAAGCTGCAACCATAGATTTGATCCAGGAAATCTTCAAAACTTTCGTTTTCGGAGACACGCACAAGAAGAGGCAAACTTTATTCGCGAACACGTTGGCTGTAAGGCCGTTTTCCTCAATTCCGCCTGCATCTAACAGAGCACACAAAACTCCGCATCAGAAATGGAAAAACTCCACTTGTTAAATTTGTCTATCGGAAACGGCACCTGACCACTGGGCCTGCAGGAAACTTACTGTTGACGGCTGTATTTCGAGCAAACGTCACATATGTGCTTGAGGGACTACTACGCCATTCAGAACTACCGCAGTCGTAGGGAAGCGTCAATGAGACCAGAATTGTTAACGTATCTATCACTGCTGTAGAAAAAAAACATGTGCTTTGCAAGCGATAACGCAGATATATCTCTGTGTAAGCGAAGCCTATGTTTACGAACTGAGCAGTCCTCGTGGACGATATGGCCTTGCAGATATTCTCCTTTACTTCCATTGTGTGCACAGCCTTCTCTTCTGGGAGGGACAGAACAAATGTCATGACAGAACATCATATCTGCGCTGTAACAACACACGATTATTGTCCCTCGCTGCACAAACCATTCGAAGCTATGCAGTTTTTCGCCATAGACGGTGCCGTTATCAGCCTCACGGTTTTATTCTGAACTGATGGGGCTATCTCGTTAGTATTGACCCGAAGAAGAAGCTCACTCTGAAAAAACGACAATCTCACTAGCTGGCATAGCGATTCAGATTGGATAAACCGACCGTGGAGAAACCGTCGATAGCCGTGGCGGACTGTCTCGTGCGGTACGAACTACTTGAAAAATCATGAATCTAACCACCGTCACTTCGAAACATCCATGCACGAAGAGTCTTAAGCCACGTAAAACAGCACAGAATCAAGTTTGGTCTGAATACCTTTAGGGCACTGACGTACAGAGTTACCATCATCATCTCAGAAATCAATCCGGAGTTTGTTTAGACTTCCTCTCGGTGGTATCAACGCTACCGCTGCAGTGCGAAATCTTCAGTAACATTCAGATCTTGAATTCGATTCTTAGCTGGGACAAAGGCTTCTTCAGATGTACCTAATTCGACTCAATATCCGCCTGTCCTGCGGCCTAGTCGTTTGATTTGGACAGGCGTTAAAGTCCTTTCTACTTGAGATGCTAAATAGGTGATTGGGGCGCGCTATTTACGAGCAGCCGGTCCGACCCGTTTATTTAACTTTGGGAAAAGATAACGCGACGGGAACGTATGTTGTAAGCCACATCTTGGCAGCACTGTGATCTTGTCAGGCGGCAGCTGAGTCGTTTTGCTAAACATTTCATATAAAGGATATTTTCTACTTGACGGGCCGCAAGCTGCATTCGGCGACAACTTAGCAATGTTACGTGATGCTGATAGTTTCCGAATTGGCAGCCCAACGATTAATCAATCACTAATTGGCCCTCTTTTGTGCATTTACGATCCGCAGCGAAAACTATCAACTTTTCTATTCGTTGAAATTTCATTCAGTGCAACTGGATGCATGCATTAATTGATGATTTCGCTATAACCGTTCCTAAGTTGGTTCAGTTATAATAATAAAAATAGTAGTGAAACGGTAATATTAATCACAATCTCCAGATCAACTAGATAGGATGGTAGCGATAGAAGTGGATAGCTAACCTACCTCTCTCAGTCCTCGGAAGATGCAATCGAGCCAACCCGTCTATACGAAGGTAGAGCTTTCACGTTTTTGCGTGCAGCTGTACTGCGAATGCAGAAAAAGGTACATCTAGAACACTTTTTCTTGGTGAACGTCAGCCATCTTCAAAATCATCAGCTTTGGTCACTATTCAGCTTGATCCACTACGGTCTGCCTAGACATTGCATAGACATTGCATAGACATTGCATAGACATTGCAAAAGTTGCTGCCAGCTCTTCAGATCTTATTAGGCTTTCGCAATGCCATTTCCGTTAGTGAGTAACGCGCCAGAGCCTTCTGCAGAAGACACCGACTACGTTCCGTGCGAGTTCACCCTGATTGAAGCTATCTAAAGACAAACCTCTCCAGTGGGCCACAACCAAGTGGTTCGAGCCAATTTCTGCTCGAGCTGAGGCTATGTCAACGCACAAAGACCGACTGCTCGGATCGCAATACGAAGCTAATTGCACCCTCACAAAAATCCAAATCGACTTCACACTCCACCATGAAGTCTTCTGAGGACCACTTCGCAGGCGATTGCTCACTAGCATCCTCCGAGTGCTGATGAGTCTCGCTGCTTGTCCACTCTCTCAAAGCGCCTCAAAGCGCCACAAGTCTGAAACGGAGCGGCGGCCGGCACCATCGCAAGAAGCGAATCACGATAAAGACAAGCGAAGATATCCTATCCGGCCAAAACTTCACAGGAAGGCCGTGGTGTGACATTAAGTCGAGCTGGCTGTACGGCGAATTTCCAGAGGCAGGATAGCGCTTTTTACTAACCATGTAATAACTTGTTGATGCGTGAAAATGTCAGCTGCCTCAAATCACCGCGTATGCCTCTTGCGTAGGGCTAACCCGTGTAAACGGGCCCGGGAGCCACGGAACCCCGCCAACTGAACGTCAGGCCCTGACAAGGCGGGAAAGGGAACGAAATCGAACGGACCCCGGACACCCGTTCTGGCGTTACACCAGTGTGTTTGCGAGGTGGAGGAGGTTTGCTACTTGTGGCTAGGGTCTGCTCATCGGATCTGTTGATGAAGCTCCCAGGTGAGGCGGCCCCCAGACGCCTGCAATGAAGAAGGCTAATATGAGCCGTCAAGACGAAAAGAACCCAATCGCATTACCATAGACAAATAGAGTGTCCGTCGACAGTCGCATGGCGACTCAAGAAGACGCAATAGCCTATGGGCTATGGCCAGCAACAAGTCCTAAGACCCAACAAAGACTCGAGTAACAAAATCGGCTGAGGATCGCAACCGGGTTATATATATACGTACAATACACATAGGACTAGCGTCGCCGGTTGCGTATCACTCGAAGTGATAGGCGTTTCTCATCTAGGTACTCAAACACGGTCCCAACCGAACGATCAGAAATGATTTTAGAGGTCTTCAGAAGAATGTAGATTGCTGAAGCTTTTACTGCTTCGGTCCTAGTTAGATTAGCGATGCCATTGATATTAATGTTTTCAAGTTTCGTTGAAAACCCCCCAGCCTCCATTCTCGACCTAACCTTGCATGACTGACAGGGCCTCGAAGTAATTTGGCCTGGTAGGCAAACCATCTAGGATGAGCACTTGATTAGCTTTGATACCAGTACGAGAAGGCGTAAGAACAAGGAGATGCTTTGGGAACGAGATTTCACCGCGTCTGAAATAACATGTTTCGAGTATTCAACGTACGAATAGGGCTCTTATCAGGTATAGACGAAGAGCAAACTCTCTTGTAACACACACATGCTTGCGTAGTAAAACTATGGTCGTTTAATGATAATGGTCATACGCCGCCTAAACTTAATAAGATCAACTTCTCAGAGTTCCTTCCCGATTCCACTTCTCGCTTCTTTTTACATTCAGAATATGGTAACGTTTGTTTTGTAACGTAACGTGTTAAAAAAACAGCCGACCCTAATCATATAGTTTGTTGTCACTATTTGCATTTTAAATGACATTGTCGATCAAACAAAGTCGCATTTCATTGGAGAGTTCTTCATTCAGAAGTCAAGTAGGAGCATTCACGTTGAAGCTACGACCTAGCATAGTTATCTTCGTCTCCAACGGGCTGTCGTTTGGCAGCAGACGCGTTTCAACTATGTCAACCATCGCTACAAGTTCTATATGTGTATATGATGGTGCCTATAACTAATATTCGATGCCTGAGGGTCAATCGGTGTCACGCGATCATTACTATTCGTAGTGCGATTCATAGGTACAGTAAAATATCATACAAGTTACACGCTAGAATAACGTAATATTTGAGCAGGTTTCGTTAAACACTAATACCCTGATTTGTCTCTAAGTGATCCACGTTCTTAGAACTGACACTGAGGTATAACTTGCATAAAAAGACAGGACTGTGTAGCCAGGAGGTCATCTTCTTCTTAGATGGCCGGAGTCATGCAGAGTTGATTGATCTCCGATTACGCCTTTGTTTAGGGTTTTCTCGTGAACTCAGCCTCGTCACTCACTCTACGACTGGTACGTTTAGCATTATGGCTATACAATCATCTTCTCCGAGGTTGAAAGGCCTTTAACCGGATTGTATGCGAGTGTTGCTTGGTTAACGAATCATAGGCCCGAAGTAAATCTATATCAAGTTTTTACATCGATTGGTCGCGTATATTTTGCTCATCAGAGCGGTGACTAATGTCCTTCATTTAATGCTTACGCCTTTGCGCATGACAAGAGATTTTCTCTCTGCTGAGAAAGCCCCACATTCACTGCTTGGTGTCGCGTTAGTAAACGAAACTTTTGTAGGCTTACAACGCTTTTGTAGCCGAAACAGCTCAGGCGAAATGAAACTTATCCTATCTATGATTCATAACCGTTGCTGTAGGTAGTTCCGTGGATGGGGGTATTGGTAAACCGAAGCACGGCAGGCGTTGATTCCCTGTGAGCGCTGATCCATCCTTTGAAGGCAGTAGAATCCAGTATGCAAAATCGTCTATCTATGAGCTAACTTGCTAAGAGAAATTGCGACCCCTGATTGGACAGGCAGTAAATAGAAGATGATCGGTAGAGACGCTATAACATCTAACGACCGTCGTGTTATAAATATTGTCTTTTCGATACCGCATAGTTTCATTTGAATGAGGAACGAAACATTCATGCACATTCATACACACATTCAAAGACATTTTGATAGGAACTGTAAACGGAGTTATCAAGCGTAGATAGCTGATAATCAACCTAAACGGTTTCCAGTTTGCATAGGTGCGCGAGTTTGTTTTATACACTAGCTACGATTTGGATAAAGTACAATAATGAAATATAAATGAATAAAGATTGCTAAATAGTAATAAGAATAATAATTGTGAAGTTCTTTCAGACCATTTATTGCTGAAATCGGATAATATTACTAAATATCATTTGTAGGTTTCCTAAATAGGCAGCCGTCCGCGTATTATGTTATTTCTATGTTTCTGTTGCTGCTAAAGAGCTTCATTTGAGTGTCGGTATATTTTGTAGAGACTCCAATTAAAATATGTACGTACACAGTCATCGTGATCTTCAGCCGCTTAATACTATATTTACTATACAAAAGCTGCTTGATATTCGCACGTCGTCTATCCGTTGAGACAATTGACATGATAATCACGTCGGCCAGTGAGCATCTGCAGCAGAAAGGCCAACATGATTAGTCTCTAATTACCAGGATTTCAATCGTCGGTGCAACGTCTTCCTTCACTGTAAGTCCCCTCAGATCAGAGAGGCTGTATAAGTAATTCTGCCTGCTTTTGATGAAGGAGTGCAATCGGAATTTCACGGTATACATAGGTAGAGCCATACAGATGTACTTTATAGGAGCATCAAATGAGCGAGGGTATGAAAACATGGCCTGACGGTACCAAAACGCTAGTACACTGTGTAACTCTTGTATGAGAGGGGCTAAAGCAGCGCGGTTTCACTTTTAGGAACTCGTAGACTCACAAGGCAATTCTTCGAGCTGTAACTGAACTCGGTAAGGTTTACTTCCCTGTTCTTAATTAGTAAAAATAGTAGATAATAGAATAATTATACCTTTAGAGCCAGATTATGAAACTTACTGCGTATTAAATAATCTTTTTACATGCATCTCCTATAGGATTTTGTTTACGATGATTACGATCTCTCCCGATGTCATCTCACCGATGTCGTAGAAATGTATCTACTAATCTGACTACACAGGACAAAAAGATGCTGTAATAAACCACCTTAACATCACCCCAACTTGTCCGAGTTTAGATATCAATCGAATTTTGAAGGCGGTAATTGGACTGTCACAAGTATGCAGCTCTGAAGACCCGAATCATTTCCTATGATCTAAAGTTAGTTAATGTGAAAACATCCCAAATAGGAGAGGTAAGTCATCAGGACGCTTGTCAAACATAATCCAGCATCCAAACTTATGATAAGCTAATATAATAATCCAACAAGCTGTACGGGATCATTGAATATCAGGTGGAAATTTACTATGAGTCAACGAGACGAACAGTTCTGCGGCCGACCCGTTTCGTCTTCGTCGAAACTCAAGCTGTATCGCATACGGAACGGTGTCCGTACTTGCAGATGTTGCTTGACATTTTACTGCTTACATTTTACTACCCTGTTTCTAGTTAGTGCCGAATGCACTCATGAATCAGACTTTTTAATCCCGATATATGATGCCGTAAGATATCCTCTATAAACATCGCAAACTATAATACTGTGCAAAATTTGGGAGTCTGCGAATTTTTATACGGTGCTAAAAGGTAATTTCTATATTTTGATAGAATTTAATTTCTGGTCGTCCAATTAGTGACGTTTGGTAATCATAACTAAAATAATTCTTTCCGTTGGCCACAGACAGTTGATAGCTCGCGGGATGCCAGTCCATTGAAAGAAAACCACTGCGAAACTGGGGGCATATCCGAAAGATGATTACCCCTAAAGGGTCTACGCCCGTTCTTCTGTTTAGCGAATCCTCTCCAAACACCGCTTCTCTACTTCAACGAAGCAGCATTACATGTCCGGCCACCCAGACCGAAAAGGGAAAACTGCGCAGAAGCACCGAGCAGAAGGGGAAGATGATGGCTGGGGGATCGACCGGTCCACCGGCGCTACCGTCAGCAGACTTTGAGACGTCACTTAATAGTGGCGGCAGCCATCCGAATACAACGCCGCGAAAATAGTGAGTGAACCGAGCAAAAACGGCAACATAGCTAAGAACGAGTAGCGACCATGCTGATAATTTGGTCGCTGCTGCTGTGGGACGACGATAGAGCCGACACGCGCAGCAATAGTGAAATTACGCTTGACACCAGCGTAGATATTTTCTTGGATCGCCTTCCGAGGCGCAGACAACGGGAGAAAGGGGAGATGAGACCACCGGCTGGAGCCCTGTACGTCAGACCACGAAAACAGGCAGATATTGGCCAAAAGTCAGCGCGGTGCCAGGCCCCGGAGCACCCCTGCGGTAGAGCGACTCGATAGCCGTTTCAGGACTGGGAGCCGGGCGGGAACCGGGAACGAATACGCACTGGAATTTATCGTTTCGACTCAGAATTGAGGTTAATGGCCAATCGAGGCATGTGCAGTTATCCATGCTAAATCTGGCTCGTCCGCACCGCCCGTCGTGGACCGAGGCGGACTTGACGTCCGTGCAACGAACGGCCGATACATCGGCCATAGACAATAAACGACACGTGGGACTAAACACACCACTTAACACTTATCTGGGGGTGCTGGTGTACCCTGCCTGATGCAATTGGCACCATGCCCACAAGAATAATACCTTCAGCGATAACAATAGCAGCGAGCAACACTGACGACAAAGAATGACAAACGAAATTATAGCGGGTAGCTGATTTTCTCTTGCTCTCTTCTTCAACGAATCTTTAACCTAAAGTAACAAGCAAACGATGTGACAAGCTAGCATTACAGCTACAATCATGCCTACAGAGCTTTTTAATAGACCGAACAATGAATAAATGAAGACAGTAAAATGGTACTTAGAGTGATAACTCACGCTCGTTTCTGATAGCCAACAATAAAAAAATTTTAAACTTGCCAACTTTCGACTTTTCCATTTTGACTTGCCTAATCGTATAAATCATTTAAAATATTTTGCCTGTGTTGATTTTCATTCGCCGGTCAATTGAACCATTAATTGCAAAGCTCTCGGAGGCTACAAACGTACAGGGTCCTCAAATAATTTGATATATTTAAACTATTTGCGATTAAAAAAAACATCGCAGAGATCTGCTTTCATAATTCTTCTGTCTCTGCGGGCTGCTAATAGAGTTCTTCCCCCAATGGCGTTATTTTCTCTCTCGTCGCCGCCACCCCGACATGATTTCGGCGCGTAATGTTTTGTACTTCGTCACATTGGCGTCGCGATAGCGAACTGATATCTGCTTGCCGCATTTCGACCAGACGTCGCCTATGCTCTATTCGTCTATCCCGGATGTCATAGGTCAAATAAGCCTGGTTCAATAAACCCATCCACGGCAGTTGCAAACGTTTCAAGTATCGCATCGAAACAACAAATAGCAGCAGCTCCGGTCTGATAGTCGGATAAGGACAGATATCGTACGCGGGTCATGCACTGCGTGACGCATGCAGCGTCTAGTGGATGCAAGGTAAGCAAGAGCTTTAGAAATAGGGAATCGATCCAGTAATTATGTGAATATATATATATATATATATATATATATATATATATA
>MNPL01002386.1:0-13950 GCA_002081605.1 Tropilaelaps mercedesae
ATAGATATATATATATATATATATATATATATACGAAAATTGTCGTCAGCCAGTGGTCAATTACATTGGCTGGATATTCTGATGTGTACACACGTCCATTGTTGGTAAGTCGTTTTAAATAGACGTTAGCACGCAACAAATGGTGTCCCACTGTGGGTGGTGTTGCACTTAAGGCTTCTACCACCCCCGTAACGACAGCATTGCAGTGGTATGGCGATTAAAGCCGCTATACGTTCGTTGCCAATAGGCTAAGTGCGATGACGAATGTACACTCTTGTGCAATTTACGTGTAGTTAACTATTCCCACCCTTTCGCCAGCATTACAACTATTTACAGCCGTCTTTGTACAGGGCTACGATTTCAGACCGGCCAGAAAACGTTAGACAAATCGAGTCACGCTGTTCTTGTTTCTTCTTCTTCTTCCACCTCCTTCTCCTCCTCACGTATGTTAATTTAGCGTTCTGAGTGCAGAAAGAGATAGAAAAAAGGAGAGAGAAACAGACAGACTTCGAAGGCGATCAATGGAGTCTGTTCACGGACAAAGTAAATAGGGAGAGGTCAATGTCGGAGCTAAGAGCAGTCCCGGTCGGGCGGGAGTCTACAGAAAGCAAAGCCAAGTGGCCAAAAGAGAGGATGAACCTCACAGCAGGCCTGTAGCCTATTCCAACAGGTTCCTGTACAGTCAACGATAAAGAAGGCCTTGCAGGAACGAAAGCGAACTGGGAGAATGTAGAAGTCAATCGGGAACAGCGCGTACCCATGTACTGGTTCAACCCGAAACGAACTCTCGTCGGCTGGCCTGTCGAAACAAATATCTACATTCGAATCAGTCGTATACAAGACAGATGGACATCAGCCTGTTACCAACGCCACTCCGTGCAATAGCTAACGACACTCAGTGGCTTAACTCTGCTCCATTGAAGACTGTCGTCAGTTTATAAAATGAGTGTCAAAAAAGTGTCTCAACGTCAGAAGTGGTTACGATCTACGCGAACGACGTCGATGGTAATTATTCTATCGAATGTCTTCTCAGCCTGCACGCCTGAGTCGTTTAAACCATCACATAACTGGCCGTCTTCCTGGTAGGAAGTAATCATTTCGATTCTCGACGAATAATAACTTATCAATTATAGAACTGATTCTAAACAAGCTGAGCCATAGGTCAGCAAGCACAGTTTCCGCACTGTCACTGTGACCAGTCGCTAAAGTCTGACCAGGATAAGTTTGCGATGTAGACCCCTTTACCTACTTCCCTTTCGCCGGGGGTACTTCTCCTTTACTCGCAGCCCTGCCCATGTTCCCTGGTCGTCGTCGTTGCCTTCGGCTTTGAATTTCAGATTGGCTGCCCCCGCAGCCATTCTTTTGACCTCTTCTTTCCGACTTCGGCTGCTGCCGCTCGCCCCCGGCCCGACTTCTCCGGTGCGGAGCTCGAAACTGGCTCCTGCAGGTTGGTCGACCCTGTAATCTGTTCAAATTGAAACGGCATACCTAGCGCAGGTCCGAACTGACCATCCTACATGCGCAGCGGCCGCCAAGCAGTCCGGCGGACGTCTACGGAACAGATGAAATCCAGATCGGCAGAGCCGCATCCGAAGCAATTCCAAGCAAGCCTAAGCGTTCGCGTGCTTTTTACTGCTCCGAAACTAATTGGGCCTGCCGTTGCCTGCGGGACCCTGCGCAGAGCAACGCCCACTCGGTAAGTCTGCCGGCAGGTAAAGACCCTTCGTCGAAGAGCGGATAGTGTTGTCCTTAGCATTGCAAAATAGCAGCCAGCCTGGCGGGAGGTCGAAGCGCTAGAAGTAGATAGACGCATCTCGAAGGATCGCTTAAGCCGATTGGCTACAGGTGGGCCCGACTGGAGACTGCAGCTTGCAACTGCGAACAAAGCCCCGACCTCAACGAGCTCGCCTCCCCCTAACCTCACGCCACCGCAACACCGCCAGCATCCTCGGCCTCGGTGCCAGAGCAGACCAGCACCGGTGCAAACCGACTTGGTGAGCAAATTCCCTAAAAATGCCCGTCCCGCGGGCAACGCGTCAAATAGCTCAAACGAAACCGTCTTCACGGACGCCTCTACAGCTGCTACGATAGTTCACTACTAGGTTGATTTTCCCCGTCTGAGGACAACTGTCCTGAAAGGCACTGGAGCTCGCAACGCGGAGAACGGGTCGAAAAGTGAGCGCCATGTAAATTTACACAACGCGGCAGGCATGTGGCACTGGTCCGATGGGGCCCTCTGGCCAAGTTGTACCTTCTTTTCGTTGCACAAATGCCAGGAATCAGCATACTGCCGCCTCTCCTTTTTTCCGAGCGTTCCGACTGCTATTCAGTCAGCACGCTGGCGCTCGATGAGTCTGAGCAAAACGTGTGAACATCTGAGTCGAACTGCAAAAATCATGAACGGGCGTCCACACGCCGCCATTGCTGTACATGAATAATTCTCATATGCGAGACGTGCAACAGGTGACTAGCGGGCACACTGCACACCTGGGACGAGTTCTCTAACTCCGGTCCTAAAGAGTTAAAGTGTTTCAAAGCTTCGTAGGCGATTAGCAGCCGACCTCGCTCGAAGATGATGCAATCCTCGTCGAAAGCAGTATCTGGAAGATGTTTAAGTTAGGTGTTATTTTGTTTGCCTAACAAAAGCTCGCTTCTATAGAGCCTTCCTCCTTTACGTTTGTACATGCTCGTCTAATTCAACTCATGTATAGACCGGATAAATAGTATACGCCATTAGCAAGTATTTCCAGTAGCCTAGTTGTATTTACCAGGTGTTTAGTAAATAACGCAACGCCGATGAAGCCTTGCCAAACATATAGGTAACCATGAATTTTTCGTCATTTGTCTCTCAATGAGGTCACGACTGGCTTTTATGCCCATCTTGATTGTTATATGACGAAATAGGCGTAAAAATATAATGACTACGAGGGTTAACAGTTACGTACAGGCTCATAATAACGTCATCAGATGTTTCACATGTTACAAGATGTCATTCCTCTCTTTTTGAAAATTTCTAGAGACATTATTTATCCAACTTATTTTTCATTTGGATGGGGTCGTTTCTATAAAGCCGCAGTGTAGTGGGGAAAACAACTTTATTCTGTTAATGGTGCATCGGGAGAATAAGTCCAGCAGACCAAACAGCTCTACGTTGTTCAGTCTAGCGGATATGGAAAATACTTCGAGAAACGAAGAGATCGATTTAGAATAGGAGGAATCGATATTTCGAGATTATTAACGGACATTGTCTACGTTCAGAACGAACGGACGATGGCAAACAGCCTAAAGGGCCGATGTAGTCAAGACAACTCGTTTACGAGAGGACAAATGCCAGTCTTGCCGAAACGGGTTTCCAGTTGAAATTTGCTGCGTAACGAGCTAACGAGGCCAAATTAAGAGCAGTTGAAACTCAAAAATTATAACTGTATTTCGCTACGAGCGGATGAATGAAAAACAGCTTAGGCTTATCGCTATCTGAGGCCCTAGGAGCGCATGATGACACAGTTGGCAACTTAAAAGGAAGCATTCTTACAGAATTTTCCTCATTAGTGTTCTTATAAACACTCCAAAACGCAATGCACAACCATCCGTGTGAACATAGATTTGTAAATCTCTATAGATTTTGGATCTCATATGCCTGGGTCGCTGATGCAATTCCTGCTATGCACATATCTACAGCACAGCGTACACATGATACAAGAGGCGCTTTGTTGTTGTTTGATTTTCGCGAACTCATTGAGATAGTTGACTTGGGTCAAAGTATCATCAACACGTGTCCATTTGCGGTGTCAACGTGATTGAGTTAGCTGTTGCCCTGACAACGTGAGGATCACTGAGGACGAGACGATAAGATGCAGGTCGGAAGATGGTTACTAGATCGGAAAGAGTTTTATTGGCCATGATGGAGAATTCGTCTACTTTACAGAGTTTGCCATTGTCAGTAGCAAACGCTAGTGGGCAAATATTAGGATTGCTTCTTCCAAAGAAAGACAAAGAAAATGAGTGACTCATCGATGACGGCCGCAGTCGGACAAAAGACTAGACAGCACATCGTGGTTAGGGCAATCAAAGCCTCGGCCATGTCCAGAAGCATTCCATCAGTGGGATTTTTACAAGCCATATGATTTTCAATATCAGTATGACAGCACAGAGCCCGGATTTAATTGAGTAATTCGGACGGAAACCGTATTGGCTTGATAATAGGATGTTGCACTAAGAAATTGCATTTGATAGAATTGGTATGCACTGCTAAACTGTACGCTCAATCTAAATTGCTAAAGTTAAATAAGTTGGGGACGACAGGTCGATAAAAGTCAGGGTCTCGTCGAAAGCCTTCCCTACAAATCTAGATTGTGCCGGTAAACGCTCAGAAAAATCCAGAGCTTAAATATGAAGGATAGGAAAGGTGCAACCAAATAGGTACAACACTATAAAAAAGATTCCCTTCATGATAATGATAATAATGCTTATTATTAATACCACTATTGGTATTGTTGTCGCTATTATTCGTTAATATTATCATAATTATACTTACAAGGAACATATAATGCAATACGTTAAAATAACCTTCCATTCTTTTTTAAGCGCTGATCCCTCGTGCCGTGTCCTGTGATTGACCCTTACAGGGGAATTTTCCAAATAATTTCTAAATAATTGACAAAAGGCGATAGTCTGCATATAGTCCGCCTGAATTTTATAGAATGTAACAAAATTCTCTGCAGTATTAAAACTGTGTGTTAAACTTACAATTTTTTCCTGCATGCGAGGACTGTCCATATTACATGTAAACCTATTGCAGCGATCTTACATAGAATCCTAACCATTGGTTATTTACGTATGCCAAATAGGCGAGCTTCCCCTTTCCAAAGTGATACTTCGCTACAGTGTCCTCTTTCATGCTAATGAAAGAGGAATAAAAAGATGAAATATATCTTCTTACTGCCTGTAATTATTTGCTGACTCAATACCAGGATAGACGGCTCCCAGATTGAAGGTCTGACTTGAAAATACGTATGGTTACTTGTTCTTTACTCAAAGTTCATTATCAGCTAAATTTGGCCCATGTCCCAAACAAGGACGCTCTAGTTAAAGCTCAGTACTGTTTCAACATCAACTAATTATAGCGTGGTAGGCAACTCCATCCAACATCACTAGTAAGATCAGAGATGAAAGTCGTCCGCAGCATAAGTTCCTATTCCCGACTTTTATAAGGAGAAGCCACGGTGCAAATGTAAAACGAAGAAGGTTTCCATTGATTCATGTTTCCTTAAAACGCAGATGTCGGCATTTTTTGTTGCTTCGATCTGACTGTTAACCACTGGATCAAGCTCGGTTGAACTTACATTCGCACTTCTGTTTATTATTGAGCCTTTAGTCACTCCTTATAAAATTTTCGCGCAAGTGCGACTCACCATTTGGTGTTTGATTATTGTTTTTCGTACATAAACTTATGGATACAGCATGACTTAGCCTTAAGTATAAATATTACCGTATATACCTTCTTAGATCATATTTAAGGTACTTGTGTATACCTTTCTATGGGTCAAGATTTTTTAATCGATCTCCCAAATGTCACAGTGGGAAAATTTCTAATTACTTTGTCTTCATGAAATCCTATTTTGTGCTTGAGGAAATCTTGTCCATTTGGAGGCGACAAATCAGCAGAAATAATGGGTAATACTTTGACTGGATCTTTTGCTGTGTCTCGAAAAACGTTGCGTAAACAATATTAAAAATCATCACATAAACCTAGATCTACGAGTCAAGCCGCATTAAAAAATGGAAACACTGTACTCCATACAAATCAAAAAATAAAAGCTGTTGACTGGTGATACCTTGGTAGAGTCTGAATTCTTTTATGAGAGCTGTTTAGCATGTGAAGCCGTAATGGTCACCAGAGTGATGTGCGTCATTCGCACCACAGTTCGTACAGGTGATCGAGAATTCATGTGTAGGACTGGTGTCACTGCAAGGAGATGTGTACTATGAGTGTGCGTTGTAACGATCGGTAAAATTTGACTGGCAGGGACCTTGTACAATAAAAACAACACGATGGTGCGTAGATACCTCAACAAAAACAATCCCTAAACACGGACGGCTTTGAAAAGCCAAGCACGGATTCCTGTGCGATGAGACATATTTACCCATGATCACAGAAAATTGCACAACTTTTTCTAATATAGCGGTAATCATTATAGTGTTCTTTAAAGACAATTATAAAGTTTTAAAGTACAAAAGATACAATTAGATGAAACAATTTTCACTGAGCTGCTGTTTTTCCTGTTTCTTTCCAGCTTTCGCCACTGTTCCTAGTTGTTAAGAAGTTGCTTCACTTCCCGCATTATGCTATGAATTATGTATCGATGACGCAACACGGGAAGAATCTAGAAAAGAGATTTCGTCGTCTAGTTGTTCCCCGCTATTTAGCTCCTGATTTTACACCGTATTCTTTGTTCAAATTTCGCACGCGTTTCTTCCACTCCTCCCTTATGGCTGACTGCCCGCGTGAGCTCCCTTGGTTTATCAGCCTTCGCCTTTTAGCGTCATAGCCATGGTAAGTTGCAGATCGGCATTGTCGTCTGCATAGTGTTCGCGCATTCAGACTTTAGCGCCCTCGGCTCCCTGGAATTGTCGTCTGCATTCACGGTCCTGTCGTGCGCTGGTTTACTGTTCTTTTGTGAGATGTTCGGGGACGCTGATGAGCAAGTGGACTCGGGTTTCGAGACGGTCTCTGTTCCCGACAGTCCCGCAGGAATGGATCGTGGTGTCGGTGACATCGCTGCCAAACAGACTGATGGCGCAGATGCAATTGTTCCGGCCGGACAGATTGTCAAGAAAAGCCGCGCGGACCTCGGGGATAGCGACGATGATGTCGTGGAGACAATCGGTGAACGGTTATGGGGCCTGACCGAAATGTTTCCAGACAGTGTCCGGGACGCAACAAGAACGCTTACGTCTGTCACGGTGAGAAGCTGATGTGCTATAGTTCTGTCACTAGGCGTTCCTATGTTATTTCCCGTTCTGTGGCTCGATTGCTGCGACTCCGCCACAGCGGCGGCGCCACGAGTAGCGGCAGTCGAACGGAGTTTCGCAAATGCGGGCGAACCATGCGGTGCTGCGTTATGTCGGTGCGCCAAACGAGGATCAAACGCCACCGGGAGACCTTGTGTGGGCTACTTCCGCAGCGTCCTGTAGTCATTACTTTGGGGTCCCTTTTGACGTAAAAAAGATTTTGCTTCGATGCGAGTAACGACAGAGGTAGAAAGACGGAAGGAAGCACTGCATCGAGTAATTGGTACTTAAGTGCAAGTGTATTTGGTATTTAGTGTTGTACACAAGATAAATCGCGCTCCCACCGCATACCCCCCATCGATCGTCTCTGTGGCTAACTGCAATTGCTCATTTCTCACCAGTGAATAATCTGTCATTTGTTTGAATTAGTGCTTTCGTCTCGAATTTTAGAAGTGATAGTGGGCAATTAGTAAAAAAAAAATTTGGCCCTGGTTATTTTCGAATACGTAAGAATGCACAGAACTGTGACTGAACTATTTTTTTTTGTCTACTGATTAATTTAAAGTGGCATAACGTCGAAAATATCTTGGATATTTACGTAAATTAGTCGAATGTGGTATTTAGGGTTAACTCGAAAATACCATGGCTATTGATATAAAAAAAAGCTAATACAGAAAAGGTATTCACTGAGCCAAATAATTAGTGATGTGCCTGTAACTTTTTATTTAAGCTGCGTGTCTAAGAAACGGACTAAATCTTTGACGCGGAAGCAGTACATTATAAAGCTGTGCTTAACACTTGTTGATTGGAAGTGAAAACATTTCACATCGAGTATATAAAATAGTGACGCCCGTTTTAAAACAATCAGAAAATCATTTTGTGGTTGTTATTTACTCTTGTGAGAGAGCTGACTCTCTACAAGTATGACATACAATTGGCGCCAATTATAATTTATATTAAATTATTATTATATTTATATTATATTTATAATTATTATTATATTTAACTTTATATTCTAATTTTGAAAGTGACGAGGGTACACTTGTGTATGAGATATTTCAATAGGATTTGTTTTAAAATTACATTCGTCTAAGGAAAATGTGAGTAGAAGCTTTATGAAAAATCATACGCTTGCTGGATCTTTTGTAAAAAGTTCTCGATATTTAAACTTTTTCTATTGGGATTGACTAGAATTGCAACTGGTATGCGAAATTTGGAAAGTGCTCACGTAATTCATAACCAGTCATTACATCCATCGCACGAGCAACCCGGTTGACCACATGAGAATTTTCTTTAGCCCAGATGTGACAATTGTGTTTGTTTACGCCTCTATCAAGATTGAGTGGGCCTTAGAAGACTAACATTCTTAAGCCAGTCTTCGTTGACACCGAAATCCGAGAAAAGTGCCTTGATTTTTACATAACAATCTAACAAGTGCTCAAGCCTTAATGAATTTTTGGTGTCTGTTATTTTGAAAATTGGCCAAAGAAATATAAATATTACAAATAATCAAAATCGACATTAGTTATATACCAAAGGTACTCATAAAAACATCAGCTGTTAAGCAAATAAAAGATACACGAAAAAAGTTACAGGTAAATTATTGATGGAAATTTGAAAATCGGCGTTATTTTTGGACACATTTTTGGATCCACATTGCACATTACAATTTGTGTGGGAGGCTTGCATCGCATTTATGTCTGCCGATAAAAATTATGGCAAATATTAATGAAGAAAGCTTAAGGAATACATATAGTGGACAAAATAATATACATGGTAACTTCAGTTAATCCTACTCGGTCCACGCTCTCATAACCTACCCGATACATAGGACACATCTATGTATAGAAGCACATTACATAATGCCGTTACAATGCGTACCCGTACACCGTACACGCAGCATCGCCATTGCATAGTTATTGGTAAAAATGTGTGTTGCAATCTAGTTCATCTTGTAGATTCAAAATTTTTGACTGCATTGTTTTTAACATTCATGTGAATCATCTATATTGTACTTAGTAGTTTCAGGTGAGAAACTTCTTCCACACTATGTTGTCTAGGAGACAGAGTTAACACTAGAAGGCAAATTTAAGCGAATGACTGCCCATGATAAGCGATCCTTTCTGCCTTGGCATTAGCCGACTAAAACCACAGGGGATCCACTAAATCATAAATCATCACATATCTGCTTTCGCGCGCCTATAGAGTATTCATAATGTTACAATAGATCTAATCGTAGAACTAACAATATTTTGTTTTCGTTGATTCCACATTTAGCATACTGCACTGAGCAAGGTGTACGGCTTGTCTCGAACTTTGATCTGGGTTTTCTTCAGCTCGGCAGCAATCTTAGCCGCACCCGTCATAGTAGAAGTTGAGCGTGTTAACATGGACGAAATGGCAAAACAGCAACAGCGAGAAATTCTGCTGGGACCCAGCGCTGCCGTGGCCGGCCACAAGTAATTTCTGCACCGACATCACCGAATAGAGAGCGCAATGTAGCTGGACACGGACAAATCTGCAGATATCGGTCAGAATCCAGCGAACGGCATTTGATTGGAAACTAAACAAATTGTCTCATTGTCCTAGACAACATTTTATTTTATCATTATTCTTGCTCTTGGCGTACCCCTTTTGTTCATTTAACCAGTCTGGTATGAACACTACGGTTCGTTCCCACGCTTAGAACCCCAAACTGGCAATAGCAACAGCGATAAACGAATCAATTGGAGAGGGTTAATCACAACATATCCATTCAGCTGATCTTCACCGCTTGCTTTGTTTACTATCTGTCCATTAATGGTCAGGCTCCACAGCTCAACGGCTAAGTTCAGCGGAAACACGTTGTAGCACTTTTTTGTGGCAAATGTAGGCCGAGAAAACTGTGAAAACGGTGAAGCTGGACAACGATGAACCACGACGTTGATTCCGAGTGCTATGACACTTCGAAGGATTAATGGAATTATAAAGTGAATAACTTACATTTGCCTAACCTTATGTAACCTTACATAACCTTATGTACTACCACTGCTGCTGAAACACGGTTATAAGAGACGATTGTAATAGTAAACTTTCAACCATAAGAATTATAATACTAAAGCTACTCTGATGGCAAGTTGAGTGAAGGTTAGCGCACTGTAGCGTGCCTCTCGACTTGGAAAAGAGAAGCGAATATGGCTTGCATTGAACAAAGCAAAGAGAGAATTTTGTTTTACGTTCGTGGTATTACTATGGAAGTGGAAAAGTTGTTCGCAACAATGCAATACAGCTGCAAAATTGCGGCGCATGCAGCGGGAGCGGGAAAAATTGAATTAATCGGAAGAATGACCGCAAGCCCAGTGTGGCAAGCCGGTACCTGCATGGTTGGATGGGTGTCTGAATGCATTAGTGAAATTTTGCGGACTGGTGTGCGAAGCTTTTGCACTTCTCATTCCAGGGACCTAGGACGAATAAACGAGATAAGAACACAAAAATGGGATGTGGCGTTTTGAGTCGCAGTTTTTTTGTAAAAAAGAAACAAAATAAATGAATAGATGGATTAATTAATTTTAATTACCTGGTGTCGTGCACTTTGTTCATTGTTCATCCAAGTAATTCCCATGGCATGTACTTTGTTGTCGGATAGCGGTGTCATCCACTGTCTTTTAAAAACACGAAGTACTTTATTGTTCTATGGTAGCCATCACGAAAGCATGTGTTTATTATAGATGTCTAGCAGAGTTTTGGTATCTTGCAAGCCCGCTCGTAAACGGACGCAACTCTAACACCGCTTCAAAGCGATCAAGAACAGTTATTCAACAAAAGCTGATTTGCGTTGAACGCTACGAGTGGCGCGAATGGGTTGACAGGTTACCTTACACTTGTATGGAATAAGTTACAAAGAATGCAACATTGTTTTTATAGTTGACACCCAAAGCTAGTCAGGGAAGTTCTGTCAGACAATGCTGTCGCGTCACTATAAACATCCAAACCGTTACTTGGGAAGCCGTGACCCTGCTCAGCTCAGTAATGCTGCTATTCCGTTCAGTCAGTGTGTCTGCTCACGAATTCATGCCATTGGCGGTTCCAAACGGGCAGACAGTAATCACAGCTATTGCAGTGGTGGCTGGAGCGAATAAATAGCCTTTTGAGGTTGCCACGGTAAATTAGGTTAGATAGCTAACCATTATTGTTTGAAGGCGGGGTGCCAACTTAGTCAGCATAATATTGCACAAATCCATTGAAAACATTCGTTTTACACCGCTTGTCGCCCCATATATACCTGAACACACAAAAGCACGTAGACCTTCATCGTGCATTGTATCTGCATTTGAATTATGCTAATCAAACGGGCGTTTTGGCAACCTCCGAGCACGGATTTTTATGTCATCAATAAAAATATCTAAACACAATAAGATAATCTAAACACAATAAGAACAATAATCCTCGTTCGAAAAATTTAGTCTGAAACGCAGTGTGTACACAAATGCTACCTTAATACAGGCATCGTAGGAAGCCAGTAGTCCGCCGTAATCCACATGATGTCCTAGGATTCGGTGTTATCAGGATTCTAACAAAGGGTGGGCACGTGTAATTCCTAGCTGCATTCATAGCAAAAAGCCTCGTCTTTAATGCATGATTTAATGCGCATTTAAACATCCTAATGAGGTAAACTGAGATCCAACAATTAAGGGAAACAAAGCGCTTCTTGATTATTGATTTTCGATTGAGCCTTGAAATGGGGCAAAAAAGATAATGCTTAGAAAAAAATTCATCGCAGTGGTGATCAAGCACATAGAACAGCTCATAGAACTCGAATTTTCAATATACAACTCCAGTAGACTATGAGTAGAGGGATCGGTTTGCAAAGTGTACACATAGTATAGCGCGCGAAAAAGAAGTTATAACAAATGTCGTCTAACAGGCATGTAGTGCTACTTGCAATTCCGTTTTGAGTTTCTATTTAAACATGGGCTTAAATAGAAAGATGAATTTTAAAGAACGGACTAACTTAAGTGCGCATAAAGGGGCTTGGGTGCACAAGTGTGTGTCAGGCAGATACTAATGGATAAATAAACTTCGAAAAACTATACAATCGTCTAGTCCCAAGATGATGGAACGACGATATGCACGTTCAATGTCTCATTCGACTATCATTAACTCAGTAGATCTTAGTATTTAGTTTGTTCTTAGCTCTGGCGGGTTTAGAGATTACGATTAGATGGACCAAATATGCTATCCCCATAATTCTTATGTTATGTGCCAACAGAAAATCTCCTAGGGGCACGACCAATAGCCGCACTGTGGTTTACTGGCACCTATACAGGAGGTGTTAGTTTTAGTGAATAGAAAAATATTTTTCCAGTAAGAGATAATACAAATGCCAAGCAAAATTAGCGCAAACATGTTTCTTGTATTTAGCTTGAGACGACCTGATAGAATGCCTGCCAGTCAAGGAACAGAAGGCTGAATCGACTCTTGATATTGACCAACATTGCTGGCTTGTTCAATAGACGTGTTCGACTTGCGCTGCTAAACCCACTACCTCACAACGGCATCTCGGGCAGAATTGTGTAAAATGAGCCAGGCAAAGCTGTTTTCTGCACGATTTCCGCGCAAGACGGCAACGTAATCCCGCTCTAACACTCGCATTACCTAGAGATATTTATAAAATACAACGCAATGACATTTTCCAATTGAGGAAGGAATGTTTATTTATTTTAGTATTTATTATAATGTGTGTATATATATATATATATATATAGATCTATATGGGCATTATAATCATCTCGTTTGTTTTTTGTTATGTATATCGACGTTCTTGTTATACGGTACAATGATAGTTGATCGTGACTTCAAGCGATGCGTTTGCCGATGATAACAATCGTGTGCCGCCCTGTTTTATTCACGGCCTTCATTTTCATCATTTTTATCCTGTCTGCTTCGTGTCTAAGCTTTTCGATTCCAGCATGTGCGAATCGGCCATTTGCCAACAACTCACCTCGCCATGTGTCCTGGACGGGGTGTGTTTGTATTCGTGTATATATATATATATATATGTATATATATATATATATGTGTGTGTGTGTGTGTGTGTGTGTATGGGTTACATTCACAGTGACATCGAAGTTTTCATAGTACATAAATACATTGACTGCTGTTGGCCATCTGGCGATACACATATCGTAATACCGTTAAGGGTTTCCATTCTTTTCATCATTATTCCAAACCTGTCAGACGCAAACTGTCTGTTTCCCTCTATTCATGATTTGCACGTTCCACTTGTACAGTTCATTAATCGAGCAGCTTTTAATCTCACGTCTAGCAGGTGGACAGGCAACAATACCGTCAATACTTTTGACCATGCCATCACAATGGTATACCGGAGACATCATAATATTTTGCTCACTGTAGCTAAACGGCGTGTAATCTTTTCCTTTTGACAACGAACGTGCGTATGCATGTGATTTGTTCGCTGTGTCAGTCACTTCATGGACATTCCGAAAGGTATACATCGGATAGAACCATGTTTTGTTGCTTTCTTTGGCTATGGCATTCACAGGCGAGCAACCCCATTTTCTGCATCACACCAAACATCGTAAGATCACTGTCACGTGTCCCTATCATATAGAGCTGATGATAGCTCGCCTACACTGCGATGAGGGTGGTGTGCGAAGTCTTGGAGGTCGCATCAAAAGGGGACACGGGTGGAGTTAGGTGATCTTGCGGCCGTACCATTGACCCATGTAGCTTCCGCGCATTCTATCGATGTGCAGGGACGTTTTTTACGTCAACATTCGGAAATCAAACGTCCGTTGGTCACGTTTGTGTGCGGGTTCGTATCTCTCCCATTTGGAGAACGGCCATCACGGCTGTTCCCTCATGAAGGCACTGCTCCTCTGTTAACGAGTGCGCCTTTGATACTTGTATATATATATATATATATATATATATATATAT
>MNPL01002387.1:0-19536 GCA_002081605.1 Tropilaelaps mercedesae
TATATATATATATATATATATATATATATATATATATGCTGCGCATAGGTCAAGTTATATTTAGAACGAGAAATTTTGTGCAGGCGTATGTGTAGGGCGGGCAGCCTTGAGGCGTGGCTTCGTTCGGCGACAATCGAGCACACACTGTTCTCTACAGTCAGCATTTCTTCGCTTCAGGCTATTCACAATAGAAAAAGTTGGCAGATATATTCAGGATGGTCTATATATATGCTCTTAGCCCTGTTATCTTGTCAAATAATCATCAAATAGCTAATGAAGATATGCTAACTAGTAGCAATTTTCCAAATATTTGAAACGATAACAGCATAAATGCATAATCCCACAGCAACATATGGTCACACACCGAACACGTCTCGCATTTTCAGGCAGGCCTGCCTTTATACTGTTGTAAGCAAATGGGGTGCATAAATTTTTTCCTTGGGAAAGTTGACTAGTAGCTGAGTAATGAATGATATAATTAAGTTCACATTTTTTACGCCAAGACGTTGCAACATAAGGCTCATCGCTACCGACGGTCCACACTTAGTAAATATTTGACTGTACTGAATGATATTTAAAAGCGCAATGTAGATTACATAAATTAAAAGCCAATTTCACATAGATATCGTGATTATTCTATGTTTTATTGTAATAACTTGTGAACCATTTAAGCTTTAAAAGCAGCACGATAACTTGTTTACAACGTCCACAATAGTTATTATTTAAGGGTTGCGTGCGGTAAAAGGTTGCCTATCACCATGAACACATTATACTTTTTTTCCTATACACAACAATTCATACCAGCCCCATCTTAGGGCTTGCAGACAATTTGTCGAAGTGAGTTTAAACGAAAAAATTAGGTTTGATATGTACGGTTAGTTGGCATTTTACTATACCTGCAGTATGATCGCAAAGCCATCGGTGGAAAACTTTGGTTTTTCGTACCCTCAGTCCAGTAAAGGTCTTTGACGATGCCGAAAAGCTAAACATTTGTTTTGTCACCAGTAAGCTGTCTATAATAGGGATCTATTCCTATTCCCGGTATGCATTACGACTCACGTTGAGCTCAAGGCGTAATTTTCAGGTCAAGCCACTGAATCCGTTGAATGAATTCTCAAATTTAAAAGAAATTTCTTGTGAAATTAAATTTAGACATTGAAAGAATTCTCTGCAGATTTAGTACTAACTTGCCTGAGCTTCCTGTTTTCTTTTGTGGAATATAACAAACAAATATGCAGCGATTCATGAAAATAATTTTACAAGTGCATTTTGTCATATGATTTGTATTTTGCGATGAGCGTTTCTCGGTGAAATCGAAGAAATCATGTTGCTTAAATACACCTTGCGGTAATCAGGGCTGACTGCTAAGTAGTGACTACATACATATTTGGCGACTGACTGGCTGGGCTGTTGTGGTTTTATACTGGCCAGCCTTTTACATATGATTGTATCTGTTCGATGGTATATACATGCGCACCTAACTTTTAGCCTATATAAGGCTAGGTAGAATCGAAGTAAATGTTTTTTTTTAACATTGAGAACAATGGCAGAAAATTATCATTTATTCAAATCAATTAGTCATCCCACATGACAAAACACGCATGTAAATACTGGGTATTTACACGTGTTTTCCCTTGTAAAGTTTTCTTCCGCCTTGTGACACTTCAGGCTGAATTTTTTTGTTATATATCATAATTCGTAAGCCCATCCATTACCTTAATTTAAGTACACAGGTTATTTTCTTGGGGTGACCATGCTTCTAGGATAGCAAAACAGAGGTTCAATAATATGTGATATGATGTTGGTGCAACTCCAACGCTGGTTTCCGATGAGTTTAATATCGGTACGCTTTTTGTGACAATGGAGTGATGTAGAGAAAAATATTTACTGTGTGGCACAATAAACTCGGTCAAATGGGCTTTTTATCAAAGCTCACATAAAAAACATAATTAACCGCACATTATTGAAAAAAAGTGATTTTTGTACATAATATATAATGCAATGACAAGGTAATAACATTATGATTTTGGAGTGAAATCAACCATACATTATAATGCGATTCAAATCTTGATTTTAAAATAAACGTATTCGGAGGGTTGGAGAAACGCATTATATCTTATTATATATATTAAAGTAATAGAGGTCATGTAGAGATTTATAGCGGTACTCTTTTTTGGCCTGCAACTAGTTTCAAAAATACACGGTCGGTTAAAACGCCTGATTGAATGAAAAAGGAAAGCAAAGCATTTTAATAAGACTATTGGTGCTTGGCGAACCGACTGATGCTTCCCTTCCTAGCACAAAACGGAAGAAAAAGATCTCTAAACATACATTCGGTAGTAAGATAAAACTGCTGAAAAAAAAAGATATAATAAGAGCTCTGTATATCTCGTGTTGCGTATAGACAAGAGGTCAGGGCTTCAATATATTTGCCGTCACATTCCCGAATAAATATACAAGTAGTCAGGGCCTATGTGAATTCCTATTAAAAAGGTCTATTGCAATATATAAATTAATTAATATCTTGCAAGACGCCTGGGGTCAACGTCATCATAGACTCATAAACTGTACACCTATGTTAGACAAGATCCATATGTAAAAAATAAAAGAAAAGCAAAGTACCGTAGTCTTACTCGGTATTTTTCAATAACTTAGAGATAATAAAAGCATGTTCGCAACATATCGGTTGATTTGTATACAATTCCCAGTTCACAATTGAATACGTCGTCTGGGGCTCTTGCTCTCTAATTTAGCTACTCGAGCAAGTCGTTATAGCGTGAATTATAAGGCACAACTGCTGTACTCCTATTAGACGACAAAGAGAACGGACTCACGCTTCTTCAAAGGCTTTCCAAATCTGATGGTATGTATGACGGATTTCGCCTTTGCTAACTTATGCCAAGAGAGGGTCAATCCAATTGTGAGCAAATCTGTGTGTTCGGCGGTCTCCTCTACGCTACAACGACTTCAACTTCTTGCACCACCCATTGTGCCTCCAAATGATAGAATGTATCGTATATATACAAAATAGAATTACTGCTGACAACTGCTGTACCTGTGCATATAAAATACTGAGCATTCGTAGTACCGGGTCCTGAGGTTTCAACACTGGAACTTTGTGAAAATCAGTTATCGGTTTTTATATATTAGCTATTTTTATCAATTCCGTCGCCCTGAAAATGTTGAGTGATAGGAATGATAGGAATATCCATATATATCGGTGAATTTGCCAATAGAAGAATATACAGAATGGTTCTGTTTGGAGCGCACAAAGCCCATTAGCGTTGACCACTGTGAAAGTTTCTATCGTCTATCCTGCATGACAGAATACCTAAGTTTAACACTTTAGCTTAACATGAATGTATAGAACTCTTATAGAATACACTGCTATTCTATTGCAGTGTTGGCACAGCTCAACGCTTTCGTTACAAGAACTTTTGTGAACAACAGTTCCTCCACTAAATCGTGTCTCGCACGAAACTGATATTGATCTAACGAATCTATGGCTGAATAGACTTTAATATGAAATTGGATATTCAATCACAAAGCTTTTGGGGATAAGTAATTCATATACAGATAATGAAGCCTCTAACTAAGCCTCGGGTTTATGGAGGTTATTGCCGTCTATCTCCTAAATATTAGGTACTATTTAGAAAAGGTCAAATTTTGACGTAGAGCAAAATACTATTTTTGAGTCGATCTTACAGTCTGTAAGGAAGATGGAGAGATAAGAACATATCGTTCCTATACATTCGTTCCTGGGGCGATTTTTTCATTATAACAATATCAAATTTAAAATGAATGATTAGACAGACCCCAAACATCAAGGACACTGATATTCAAAGTTAAGATGGCTAGTCAACTTAGTGCTTGCCAAAATGCGCTGCAACATACATATCCTGCCTTGCACTGAAAGTCAAGGTAATCCTACAGGCAATATATTCACAGGGAAGAAAAATGAAGTTGTAATATTATGCCTGGGTGATTGGTCAGGATCTATAGCTATTTCACATTGTTCTGATGATCCACAAGTAGCAAAGGAACCCCGTAATCGCACCGAAGGTAGAGGTTACTTCAGATGTGATTCTACTCTAGAGAGCAATTTCAAGTTTCAGTTCGTAAGAATAAACATTATATTTGTATCAATCTATGTAGTAGGCAAGCGTCAAAAGCCACTTCAGCTAAATTCCCTTACTCCAAATAGAAGATTGTGCTACGTATGTATATGGCGGCTTTGCACTATTCGTTGCGTAAGCGAGTTATTAAGTGCCTTACATTAAGCATCAATGTTTATATGAAAGCTGAATGAGGACACAGCAAATGTCATTTATAGAATGGAATTAAATTATAGTGTAAATGCGCATAAATTCTCTGCACCATACGCTGTACATAGTAATAGTTATATTTAGGACTTCCAAGTGATTGGGTCATTACGCCAAAATTGTTATGTACCAGTAATCACAAATTCAACTCATAAAATTGTAAAGTGTTCTGACTCATTGCAAATGTTCTAGGACGATATAGACCAATCACTATTTTCATGAAATTAAGCCCTGCTTCGTATCATATCGTACTAAAATTGGAAACCAAGCTAAATCGATTATTTTTTCGAGTTCGTAAGGAAACGAACTATTTCGATTTTGCCGTACTTGTCATATAAAAATTTGGTCGCCTAAGGTTATGTGCCAATTTTTCTGCTTGCCTCAATGGTATTCTGGAGGACCATCACTACCCTCTGTCAATACCAGAGGATAATTTTACTCCCTGAAATGGTGGCTGACTGTTCTCAACCATAAACTTTACTGAAGCTCATCTACAAATCGACGTTAAGGAACTATTTATAGAAATCCTCACCATAAATATTCGAAAGTAGCTCCATTGGTCCAATCACCTCCAATTTGCCATTAAGATAGCACCTTCTATTCTTGCTACTACAAACTTAGACCTCTACTTAGCATGACCATCTAATATAATAACCCATAGTAGTTGCAACTGTCGAACTCGGTGGCTTGGTGCATTCGTATGCGCCTTGCGACCGGAGGAGACACGTAGGTGCACGGGTTCGATCTCCGCCGGCGCATATTTACATTTATATGGGGCCCGTCTTACGAAGTAATGCAAAAACTGCTACCGTGGACGTTAAATGTTGGTTGATGGTCAGCTTTAAAAAAATAAAGTAGTTGCAACTAACGGAAGCTAGTTTAGTGTTGATTTCCAACCAATATTGCGACAGTCCAGAAATGTCGAAGTCCCGAAGGTCGAAGTCCTAGTCCCGAAGGCAAATTCGCATAAAAATATGCAGATATAAAAAATAGCATCGATAAATATGCATAGAGATAAAAAATATGCCTGTTTAAATAGATCCGAAAGTACGCAGGCAAAAAGCGCATTTTACTCACTGAGTATAAAAGACCATTAACCATTTTTGGTAGTACGAAATGTACTGCACTGCAAAGAAGCTGTAGCGATGAGCAACACTTCTATTCGAATACATGAGAAAGCACATGAATTTGACAACGCTAGCCTATTCGCATCTTACATCTGAATAATAGTTCTACAAAGAAAAAGACGATGAAGTCATCGCTCAGGTCATACGTAATTTTAACATAGCACTCTTAAAATAAGCCATTATCTTAAATTAGTTAAAAAAGTAAACCAGTTAAAAGATGGCCGCCATGACATCGTTGGCGTCAAAGCGCTGAGGGACTAAAAACTCAAATTTAGCTACTGCTCTCTGCTCAATATCCTATAAAAATACTACAAACTCAACGGGAAAATTGCCAGAAGAAATGCTCCTAGATTAAAAATTAAAAGCTGTAATACATTATTTGACAGTCAAAAAAGATAAAACAGAAGAACAAGTATAGTTTTAGGGTTCTAATCCTATTCCTAATCCTAAAAAATATTCTATGTAAGCTAGACCGTCTAAGCCCAAAATAGCACTGATGGACATGTCAAAACCTGACCTAAGGACCAGACATATGGCCCGCTCATGTATAGATATATTTAAAGGAAGCTCGAAACATTGGAAAAATTTTCCCGTCTACCTATTAATAAGGAGCTACCATTTCCTTAGGGATATATATATATATATATAAACAGTATTTTTGTATTTCCACGTATTCATCAATCATCAAAAAGGAGATATTTTTCAGAAGACTGACATTATCAAGTCTTTAGTATATAACTTGTGGCAATCTTAATTGTTTTTATACATATACGTTTATCAGTTTTTTTAATATCATTTGCCGTTGCATATCACAGAATCATTATATCACAGATGTCATAGAGAAGTGTTTCAATGAACTTTGTTGTAAAAGAAAACCAAAATGAATGAGAGTAGTAGAAAACTTCGGCAAAACTATTCTTGAGTCTTCACGCAAGAAATAAAAAGTGTTTTTTTGTAGGTATTTAAATGTTTTTTTGGTAGTTCCTAAGTGCATAATGAGAACTAAAAAATGTTTTTCTTCGAAGATCCACTTTAACTGGCAGACTGTTACGTATGATGTATTGCCCATTGTCCGTTAGCCACGTAACAATGAATCTTTCAATACAAAGTAACAAGCGGTGTGAAACATCTCATACTAAAGGTTCCGGCTGTTAAACGCGGCGGCCACAGCCGGCAGGACAAGATTTGGTACATATATATCTATATTTAATACAATAACTTATGTCTTTATTATCGCGATATTAGGCGATCAGCTCAGAAAAGCTGTACAAGTAGGTAAACTTGGTCACTGTATAGTGAAAGCTACGCACTGAGGTAGTTTTTGTTGGCTTCTAGTTCTCTGTCCATCGCTGTACAGTGCTTAGTTTCTGTCACACCTAAACTTCGGAGCCGAAGATTTGTCAGTTTGCCCGTCTCCATGTTTTGATAGACTTCGCGTTTCACAAGAGAAATTGCTACGAATGTTTCGCCTGTTAGCAAATTGAGATAAGCAAGATGACGGGATCCTAGATATTAATGACCGAGTAAAATTCTTTACGTTGTACTAGAAATACTCGTTCAAAAATATTCGTAGAATTCATCCGAGTATTGTCAGTTCTGAGCGCTTCGAAGTGCGGCAAAGGCATCTACGAACAGCGTGCATAACATGTCCAATTATCGTAGTCATCACGGTGGCCTTGATGATAGAGCTCAATTCATACAGAACTCTCGATTTCAGCATAAAACTTATTCCTTCTTTGACTTGGTAATTTTCTTCGAGGACTTATGTGCTTGACTCCATATATGAGCCTGTTCCTCACAAATGTACCAAGGCCGTAGAAGGTCCATTTTGTGTAATATTCAAGCCGTGCAGTGTCATGTGACAGTAAATCATTTGAAGGTGGTTGGGACGATATTTCAAAACACGCCGCATAAGCAACATCGTTATATCAAAAGGCGAAATAAAAAAATACGCATTTGTTTCACAGATGCGTATTTTGTTGCCACAGATCATTGCCAGGGCTGAAGGTCTTGAGGTTCTGAAGCAAACTCTCTTCCGTTGTTTGCTGCAAATTTAGAAGTTTCCCGATTATTTCGTTGCTTTCTGTATCCGATTGCTATGCTGCTTACTTGCATAATCTGAGTACCTAGCAAAGTCTGTATGATTATGGATTTCAAGCGGTCAAGGCACATGATCTTGATAAACCAGTGTCGCATTCATCCGACCGAGGTAATGCAAATAGTCCTCCTCCTTACGTCGTCAGCGACGGAAGCTAGACCAATTCCAATCAAGACATAATGATACGTATCCTATACCATACATATCCTATACCATGTATTACTATACATGTCATGTATCATAACACGGCGCAGAGGGAGACTGGGGAGATTATAAAACGGAAGTCAGATTTCTGCTT
Organism: Tropilaelaps mercedesae; assembly: GCA_002081605.1. NCBI lineage: Eukaryota > Metazoa > Arthropoda > Arachnida > Mesostigmata > Laelapidae > Tropilaelaps > Tropilaelaps mercedesae. Next base: position 7,846 of record MNPL01002387.1, read on the forward strand.
TCAGTGAGAACTGAATAGTAACTCAAAGGTGTCTAAAAGCGACGTGCTTGTAACTGCTCTTGTTTGTACTTCCAGATGAGAGCATAAGTAAACCCACGCGCATATATTGCTCAAGATGAAATTTCTTAGTTAACTCTCTTCTCTTTTACAGGTTCCAATCTATTCAGAATGAGCGCGAATGGAAAACGGATGATAGAGAACCACCACGGTGCTACTATTTAGTAAATGCAAACTCAAAATAATTCTGGTTTCCACTCTCATCTTGCTGATTGTAGTTCTTGTCGCATGGTTAATTAGCTACTAGCATACATAAAGAAGATTTTTGAATCCAATTTGAAATAGAAAAACAGACCCACAGGAGAGAGGTCAATCATGGAATCAGACCAGAGAATAGTACCGCCGATTGCGTGATTGCCCCACTGCTTAATTTCACTCGGAATTGCCTTCTCATTTCAATGGACCACAATCACTGAGTATCCTTCGTACTTCCTTCATATTGGTATGTACTATGAGCACCTAGGGCGGAACTCCCAGGGGCGGGGGCGTTCGATTTAAGTGCTGCTACGAGGAACAGAGAACTAAACTCACAAAGAGCGAATATTTCGGTTAAACGAATGAAATACATAGGTCGCTGGATTATTGATTTTCGAATAACGCGTATCCATGTATTCGTAAGGCAGCTATAAGTGATATATACACAAAACATATGTCTATAAAACGTATTTCTTGCGTATATTTCAATTTCCTGCAATGACATATCAATACGTATGCGAATGTTAACGGACATATCATACGAATCTTGACCATGCTATTTTCGATCTGACAAGGTGCAAAAGCTAAAACAGATGGCCAATCTTCACAAATTTAATTTTTTGCTAATTGGATTCCTGCAACTGTTGCGATGATGTCCGTGGCTCGCCTTTTTTGTTAGGTTTAGCATTTTTGAGATGTATCAAGTTCTTCTTGAGTCCGTACATCCTTGATTGACAACATTACAGAGTTTACCAATTCCTTACCGACAGTTGATTTTGACAATCAGAATAAGCTCGCGCCGTTTCAAGGGAAGGTCGAGACCAACAAGCGGCACTTTGATATGAAACCCGTATCACTGTGTACTTTCCTCTAGGTTTTCCAAGGAATCTGATGTCTGTTTGTGCCATAACATTCGGTTTCAAGACCAATGAAATTCGTAATTTCTTTCTTCAACGTAGCACGTTTTGGTGGTGATAGCACGCCTCCACGCCTCGCGAGTGTCTCACATTATCCTAAACAAATACCTTGCCATGAGGTCAGAGTACGCATAAGCGTTTTTCCGTCGCAAATGAAGTCGTGTATCACGGGCGCCCGATTTGCCCGACGAAATGCATTTATAGGTTTAACTTTAGTATAGTATAATTTTGTGGTATGATGGCTCGTTAAGTGCCATCACGGCTACTTAGGTACATCTTATGCAAACGCAATGAACTATGGATGTTGCACTGATTTCATTTTTTATGTAATCTGAAAGAGCTCGCTTTCTGTGTTATTTATGAGAACATTTAGATGTCTGATTGTATTTCACTAAAGGTCACAAGCAGCGAGCGTTCTAAAAATAGGAGCCGCTTTCGAAGTAATGTCATGCCTAGATTGGCTTCATGTCAACATGGAAGCTTCGTATCTGTCAAAAACTGTGTGAGTCTCCCTATACATATATTTACGTGAGTAAACCACAACGATGGTACGGTTAGCGTCCATATCAATGGGTATAGATCTGGAAGCGACAGACATTGCATTAACGGCCGATCCACAACAAAAGCACGTTAACGGTGAGCACAAAAGGGGACCGCTAGAGGTAATTCACGCCATAAGACTCACAAGTAGACGATGCCTTTCCGTTTCGCCCAGCACCGATGTCAGCACGTCGATATGCTGCTTTACGAAACACGAAAGAAGGAGTACGACAAAGGCTGAAAAACCCAGAATCGCAAAACGTTCTCAGCAAAGGCTAAATTCTTACACCTAGCCTATCTACTTAGCGCTAATATGAAAGGTGCCACTCCTTACGTTGACCAGAATGTTGATTCAAATAAGATTATTATATTCTAGTATCAAGTCGATGTTGCAGTCCGTTGCAAAAACGCTTTTAAAAGTTTGCTCAATAGTTGCAATATTTGAAAGAGGTGGAACAGAAACCGATTAGATTGCAAGTAAAACTCTTCAGCCTTCCGAAAAATACAAGTGAAATAACTTTACATGCTTTCCTAATTATCAGTAGTTCGGACGACGTTTTTGAAGCACCCATATTTTTGCATAAAAGGAGACAAGAAATACAATAGAAGAATGGTAAAGTTGCACACCCCTTCATTTCTAATATCTAAATTGCTAAATACAAACTAAGAAGCGAGAAAACGCGCTGATCGAGAGTGTAGATATTATTAAACATACCTTTACTGTCTCTATCCCACCGGTATTTGAATATCAATGGTATTGGTATTGGTAAGGTGCACCTGGTTTCTAATTGTTCGTCAATGGACAATCGCGGCTGTTTTTTATCATCAAGTACCCCAGTGCCAAGACATCCCGCGCAGGTAGTTGTAGCAGTCGTTCCTTTCAATCGCTCCTTTTTGTTTAGAGGCCTCGAGCCTTTCCCGGATGTCTCCATTCGTACGGAACCGATGATATGTGCGTGCCCAACCCCCGGAAGTGCGCACGGCCTGATGTACTTCTCACAAGTAGAGACAGTCGTGCGTGCACTTCAGCGCACACATGCGCTCATACAAACCAACTACTTCCGCGCACGTCAACGATATGTACGTGTGCATGCGATTGGCCTCTGCTGTTTTGAGTATGGGCTTTCTGCTATTGGCGGAGAATGAAAGAGGGGCCAGTATATTGACATACCTACAGAATACATTGGCCACGAAACGATGAACGACACCAACCAATGCAAAATGATCTGATGCTCGTTTAGGGTGTGCTAGCTAAAGCTATGCATCTTGTTGAATTTGTGATATTAACATTGAGTACACTCGTGCATATCAAAAGCGAAGCCGTTGTATCTTTTGCGCTTTACTTGTTATTTGTCCCCACAAACATTATATTCTTCATCAAAAATTAAGTGGAGACACGAATAAACGCGAAAGATTGATGCATTGTATGTTTTTAGTTCGTAGTTCCACGTGAAACGACTCATTACGGCTACTACATTGGAAGTATTTTCCGAAAACTGATTTAAAAATGGAACGAAAGTTAAGCATCAGTTTAAAGACATAAGTGCTGAATAACTGATTAGCATTTCGGGTCACCCTTTGTCACATCGTGCTTCCAAATTTTACAGCAATTCAAAATCTCATTTCATGCCCTCCTTATCGTTGTTACAATATATGTTTCCACTACCGTTGAGCAAACGTATTTAAAAGAAAGAAAATATTATCAAAATTATAAAGCTACCTGTAAAGGAATTATCGTTAATCACCCCGATTTTAAACAACTACGTCTGACTTTAATTTATTGCAGATAGACGAGCACGTCAAATTACATCAAAACCAACAGGTTCATTATCGTTGTTTATCATACAACAGCAGAATGAGAAAAAGAAATAAAGACAAGTATCTGAACGAACCGACAAATGTCACGACTAATAAGTACAACTATAAACAGCAAATCATTTTGTCGACTTCAGGAGAAACGTAAGTTTGGAAGTGCCCCACGACAGTTCTTTGGCAAATCCAACGGTATGCTAATTCAAGCGCAGTTTGTAATCATCTTGTAATGTGAGGTTAAAAACGTTTTTTATTTAGAAGTAACGTATAGAGGACTAAAGCAGACGCTTCCAACATCAGTCAACGATTCTTTTGGCTATGCGATGAAAAATCTCCGTTATCACCCTTTATGCCGCTTTTATGCGTTCTGTAGAAATTATACGCTCTGCTTGCAAGCTGTCACATCGTATTATGCATTAGGTCGTCCCTGCAGATATAATAACAGATTTAGAAAAAATTACATAGTTTACATATTTTATTCAAAGTTTCTCATAAATGAGCCTCCTTAGGAACTATCTGACTGAACTATGTAGTTTACAATAAAAGAACTCGGCGTGTGCTTGAACTCATTGAGGAAAATTGAACTGTGATACAGCGATAAGCAGTGGAATATTCTTCACAAGTTCTGGATAGAAAGCAAATACCAGAATTGTGTGAGAGAAAATCGTCATTTCCATGAGGCTATACGACCCCATATTCTCTAGGGCTTATTGCCCATAATCCATGTTTTGTAACCAACTTTGAAAACATTAACTAAACGTCCGCACGTGCTCCGAAAGTAACGTAAAGTCTCCGCAGAATACGTTCCAATAACAACACGGAAATTGGTAACTAGCACTAAAGGTCTAAGCTTGTTTCATTCGTATTCTCTGCTCTGGGATTCGATAGTCCTCGGGGTATTGTTCAGCTAAAGACATAAGCTCAGGAGCTTCCACTTAGTGTACAACATTGGTCTTCTAGATCCTTACTGCTTTAAACGAATATGCAATACATTATAAATGCTTTGATTTGGGTAAACTACTTGAACCGATCCGTCTGCGATAATTTAAAAAGAGTCTGATCACCGTCAAATAAAGTATAATCGTTTGCTTCAAAATCCTAGAGAGGAAATGGAGTATGACCTTAGCTACGAGGGAACTCAAGTTGTTCGTTTTTATCAAGTCGAGGACCTCATCGGGCATCCTGTCCGCCGCCTTCTGGGAGGCTTAAAAATATCAAGAACTGATGAGAGATTCGGGCTAGCCCATCCTAAACGTCATCATCCAACGGGCGGAGGGAATGTCCAATTACCAACGCTCAACTTTAAATTGCCCTGAGCAGCCACCTCTCAGTGGAGGCCCTAATGGGGAGATGCTTTGAACACACAATTTGGTTAATTTGCTCGTCATTTTTCCTGCCGTCAAGCGGACGTATCGGCCACAAAAAATATTACGCTATTTTATTAAGTAAAAAAATGCTCACAAATGTGGTACGATTCTGTTGTTAAAAAAATTATCAGCACATTTAGCAAATACATTGGCGAGTCATGTGATGCGCTCAAAAAGCCTCGATGCTTCTATTGAGCAATATAAGATTTATTCGAGAATTTTATTTTCCTAACGCAGTTTTGTCTTGTGCACTGAGTGTAGCTTGTAGATATTATTAAAGTAAACGACGCACTCATTCATGTCTTCAAAATCATTTGCTGAACATAACGAACTTCCGCAAAATGCCACGCACAAATGAAATGCAAATTTGAGATATTTTTCGATTTATCTATTGAATTACACCTGTTTTGTATATGGATATATAAATATTACTTGCAAAAGTTATATCGAATTAAATTGCGAGTGCCTCACGCATATAAATGAATGTGCTCAAACATTTTTATGCTAAACTAGGCTGATTAGAGAAACCACCGAGATGCAGCATGCAGGAAGGCAGCCGTATGCTATCTTTCACAAATAAGGCTGCAATGCGCAGACATGCATTCGTGGCAAATAGCAGCAATGCAAACTTCATGATGGAACCAATGGCGAACCCTGTCACAACTAACCGTTTCAATCGATTAGCCCTCTTCCACGCACCATCGTTTATTGCTCTTCTTTTCGTTTCTAACTAGCGAGTGTTATGGTAGGGACAGTTGACGAAAGGTCAAAGAGACTTCTAAGTTCGTTGGTGAATAGGGGTGTATTGGCCAGAAAATAAACAAGTCTGTTTCGAGCCGTATAGTTGAGACCCAGAAAATGCTTGAGTGGAATGACTTTAGACGATTTGAGAACTCAAGGCCTGCCGAGTTTAGATCCTCCAAAATAATATCCACCTCGAAGCCGGCTACTCGAGCAATTTTTTGATCGAACAGACCCAGAGCCATCGAGATGGACAACAGATGAGAACTTCAAACCATTGCCACTACAGACAGTGCCTCCCGACACCTTTCAGTGATGTGATCCAAGAGGCTGGTACCCTAATGCTAAGGGTAGACCTAGGTATAACAATTTCTTGACTTAGGCGAACGAAAAGCGATAATGCGTATATATGCCTTCGGAGACGATACGTGCTTCATGCTTGACTTCGTTGCAATCATCATGGTTGAATCAAGATTCAGCAGAAATCATATTCAGCTTAGCCAGGGCCTGCTCTACTTGGAACCGCCTGCTGCCATAAATTATTAGGCCGTCCACGCATATAAAACGTTGACCTGATTGCGTTTGCCTTATACTGAGGCAAGCAAGCCTCTTAGCCGTGTGTCGGGACAGCCCTAAAAAGTAGTTTAAATAAAAACTAATGCTCGTTCTTACGACTCTATTAATGTTATTCAAGGGTAGTCTAATTGTCAAAGAACTGAGACTCGTTTATTTGATGCGTCGGATTTGTGCTCCCGTAAACGGTAAAATTGTCTGACTATTAACGCGGTCGTACCAGCAGATTTAGCTAGAGCTTTTAAATAAGTGATTACTTAGATCGGCAAGGTTGGAGTGGCAAATTTACAAAATGTGCAGGACAATGCAGTATTATATTTTTTGTATAGGGTAGTTTGTGCAACACATTCTGAGTGTTTGACAATACTAAACAGAATTTCCGTTCTAGGCACATGTACGACTGTTAATCAAATGATAATCTTTTTTAATAACGTCGAAAATGAATACGCAATGTTTACCTAGTAAGATATATGACATCTATCCAACGGCTTCACTGCCTAATTGATGATGAACGAGCCCTTTATTCAAAAAAAGGCACTAATTGCACTACATTATTGGTCCAAGCATGCCTTGACAGTTGTATTTGAGTATGGTTGTTGCTAGACTGGTATCTATATCGTTTCTTTATTTGCTCCATACAGGTGCCGCTACGAGCTCATTAGCAACATGGGAGCCACTGCTTCTTCTGTGGATGGAGCCTCAGCTCAATAGATGAACTCGTTTTTAAAAAATCTTTGCTGGATATCATTTGGCCCAGATTAGACGTGAAGGACGTCTATAGGAATTGTAAAGGTTCCATGAGCATAGTCGTGGCATCGGCCGTTTCTAATGCGTCCCGTTCGTTTCGTCATTTTACTTTTAAGTACTTGTGGGTACTCACACCAAGGTGTTAAGCAGATAACTAACTTGTTACCCCGTTCTGTTGGCCTTGACTCTAAGCTTTGTAAATGTCATCAGCGATTTTTCACTTTTTTGAAAATTTTGGAATCCGACGCATATCCTTTCACATTAACTTTTCAATGAGTAGAATAGTACCCTGGGACATTAAGTATTGTATGAACATTTCTTAGTATCGGCTACCAATTGATCTTCTCTTGAAGACGTGCTATTCGCGAGGTATTGATGTTTTATCTCGTTCGAAGCTACAGTGTGTATCTATTCTAAAGGTTTTCATAATTTTTTGCTGATTTCATTTATTTTAAAAAGAAAAATTACTCTCTAGGTAGGTATCAGACCAGTCTGAAAATATAACACTTGCCTATCGGAAGATTGCGATTATTCGAGCCATCTAGAATCATCGAACTTAGATAACAAGTTTGTATAAGCTAGAAAGTTCCGTTCAATTTTTAGTAGATGAAGAAAAATACGGAAAAGTAAAAGCATATAAATTAACCGTTATCACCCAGATTCGTTGATCTGGTATTTTTGTTTGAGAAACGTTTAATTATAGGTAAAGCTGTCTCACGCGCAACCAAGCATCAAAAGGTATTACCAAATTAATCGGCTTCACGGTGTCTCAACTGGAGTTAATTTCAGCCGTAGCTCAGACTTACTCTAGCGTTTCTTAGTCTGAAAATGCATTTCCATCATAGAAAGCTGTTCAAAATACTTACGCTAAAAAACACTCATAGTTGTCACCCTCAGTTGAGGCAGCAAAGAGACTAAGCGTATGCGGGGCGAAGTGTGCGGATCAAAGAGTATACTTGGACCAATTCCAGTTATAAAACGCACTGAAGTGCTCCCTGGAGTTCTTTGGCTCAAGCCCTATAACGATTATTGGCTTCAAGGGTAAATTAATGAGACTTCAAGAGAATATAACTAGCAATTAACTGATAAATATTGTGATAAAAATTGTTTGCCTTGGTGAGAAAGTAGACAGAGCTTAGAAGCATCAGTCTCAAGGTTCAAGGTTTGAACCACAGCTACGATATGATCATTTCTCGCAATGCATCAAATCACCAATATCGCCAAGCCGGCGCACTTGCGTTTGACTAATCTGAATAACAGCTATATTCCCCTCCCATAGCATATTTGAATTTATCACCACCCTGCCACCAGCCATGCAACCTATTACAGTACTTAACATTGTAATTAAGTTACCTTCAATAATCTATGCGTATAGTGGTGCTGCACACGGTTATTGAGAGATCCCATATTTGATCTGTCTGCGGTTCGATTAGTTTGAAGAAGGATTGAGTTCTCCATAGCGCCTTATGGTGAAATGTCGTTTCGCCAGAAATTGCCTTGTTTAGCGCCTTCCGTCCTTAGTTCCAAAGTAGCTTCAAAATCTTGTGACAGGCAGTCTCTCAGTGACTGGAGTCTCCCATAAAGAAAATGCATGCTTTTGTAAGGCTCAACTTTGTCTGGTTTTTCTTAAAACATATGAATGGCGTCAGAAGTCAGTTCTCTTAGTTTGCGAAATGCGACCTTGCCTTTAGCCTTTTGTGGCTCTATGATAAAATTTTGCAGAATATACGCAACGTAGAGCAAAACCTCCAGCACAGCCAAACTATCACCGGAACATGCATGCGCTTCCGAATTCGAATGCTTACACTTGTAAGGGTTGAACGCAAAGTGGCTAATACTAACAAGTCATCATCTACATCTGGGTAAGAATTATGGCCCTGCGTTGCGTACAAAAGCACGAAACTAATCAATTACCAACTTACATTAAATCTTTTGAACGAGAACACAAAATTAATAAGTCAAATACAAACCAATTTACAACGATATCAAATTGGTTTTAGGGCATTAGTGGCTGTCAGGGATTGCGGCTTTTGGTTTCCAATCAGGATATCTATTGCAATTGCAAAAGAGTAAGATGTCATGACAAAAGTTTGGATTTTCTATCAATATGTTGAGGTCCTCTACGGTCTCTAAGGAGTGAAACAATCTATCCAGAACTGCTTCTCAGATTTGAAACGGTCAGACTTCAAATAGGTCGCTCTTGAACATTTTCTCCTTTAGAATTCGTGTTTCCTTCAAAGAATAGTGTAAACGACATATCAAACATTTAAGAGTCTTGTTGGTCAAACGGGGCACCAGCATGTCGCTAATGAAAATTAAGTCATCACTGGTGTACTTCTCTTTTAATTTTAAATTACAGGGGACACAATGTGAATTTACTATCCGGAGAATACAATGGGCTGGAATTTGCCAAAATAAATGAGAACGGATGTTATTAATGACATCCTCCGTTTTCTAAAATAAATAAAGCTCTCATTATCAGTTCCTTTTCTCTACGTAGTATAATGGCTATTTAGAACCACGTTTGTAACGATCCTGTGAAAAATACACAAGATGGTGTGGGCAGAGTAGGATAAGCTGTTTATTTATTAAACTCGTTTTACGATTTTTCCCCTGTCGACACTTGATCCGAAAATATTTGTTTCTACAGCTTATTAGGCACGAATAAATTGATAAAATAGTTTATAATAAAACATGTAAAACATTTTCCAATATAGTCCAACGGAAAACAGCACCTGTCGCTACGGATTGTTTATTTGATGGCTGTAGAGAACAAAAACAAATGTATTTTAAACCGTAGAAGACTTGAAATAAATAATAATAATAAGAATCATAATCGTATAATAAGTAAAATTATTATTATAGATATTAAAAAATTGTTGGTGAAAAAATAGAAGTACAAATGCGAGTCGGGCCTGAGAAACTCAGAGCGACTGCTCTGAGTTTCTCAGGTGTACAGGTGTACAGATCACACATCTTTAACATGTTTGCATGACAGATATTTTGTGGACGTCTAACACCGATGTTTGAATTCACCAAATTTGCTAGACGAAGTTGAGCTTCTTTTCAAAAAACTTCATGCTATCTACATTCATTATGCAGCATCCTGTCGCATAGTTAGATGTACAACCTCATAAGTAACATATATTGAAAAAAGCAGCCAGAATGGCAGCGTTATCAAAGGTATAAGTTTTTAGCTCTTCTATGGATTGAGGTGACAGCGTTGCGACAGCCACCCGCTGCTAGCACGTCCATCAACGCTGTAGACCTGAGCACTTCAACATTACGTTACTCCAACGATTTCTGGCCGGTCCTGGCAGTTCGATACTCACTAGCTGTATTTCGTTGCGCTGAATACTACATGAAGCAAGAGTGCTAAAGTTCTTGTTGGAAACTAACGATCTGGCTGAATTCGTGTAATTTAAATTGTAAGTGCGAGTGAAGTAGTGAATCAGCAAGAACACATGTCAAAAATAACCAACACAAGTACGATTTTATTTAGTCAGAAAGGATCAATGCTTCTAAATAAAAATGAAAAATCATTCAAGAAGAAAAATGGTTAATGTGCCCCGTGCGGGCGATCTCAGCTGTCGTGACTGTCTGATACATGCATAGTGTAATGCATCTTTAAAGCTCGTCAGTTTTGCGTAACCAGCGATACAATTTGATGTCGTGAATACCTATTGGAAAAGCTGCTCTTTTTCTCTCTAAAGAAAGCATCAATCTACAAAATCTTTAGGATTTTCTCGGCCCATGTTCTCTCAATTATTGTCTACCTCCTTATTCAAAAGCTTATGTATCTGCCTATAAATGTTTTGAGCTTCACTGCAAGTAGGCAAGGATCTAAATCAAATATGAATTTTATACTGTTATTGTGCAAATTTAAGCATTTGTTGCTCCTCTCTTGTCCTCGCAATGCGAACATTAGTAATCAAATGTATACGTTTATTTGTTTTATATCTCTATGGATATTTAGTGCTTGCTTAAGTTCATAAAACAAAAAAAATCAGTGCGATATTAAATCATGTTCATATGAAATAGATTAGTTTTCAAGCACCTTCAAAGGCTCGCTTTCAAAAATTATTAGAGGTTGTTTTATTCGTGTTTCACGCTTTTTGTTTCTTCCAAATTTTAAGCTAACACCGAAAGTTCTTTGGACAAAAAATACGAAGATGCCAAAAATATTTCAGTTTTCGATTACGATGGAGGCTTTTATAAGTTTTCGAATCATTTTGCTTAGCAGTGTGAGATACATGGACAGAAAAAGAAGAAATACTCTCTTTGTGCTGCTTGAACCAGATCATTTTGGGTATCACACTAAGCGTTTCTCACGTGTCTGTACTGCGTGTTGTTACAATTATACTTAGTATTTGTTTTTCTAAAAAGAATAGGATACCGTTGACTAATGGAATCTTAATATGGCTTTTATTGATACCACAAAGACCGCTGACCACTGAGCTTAGGTGTGACGCTAACCGCAATAATATTCCCAATCTTGTTATTCAGAACTGCAGCATGAATTAAAAGTTTCTGTCGTTTTGTGTGGTCAAATGAAAGCATTCGCCAAATGATAAAGATGCGATATTATTTGATGTTAAGGGAGCCAAGATATCCTTTAGACCGGGGACCCCATTCTTGCAGACTTCAATGCATATTACTCTCTACGTTCGTAAGATAAATTCACACGCACACACACACACACACACACATATATATATATATATATATATATACATATATAT
>MNPL01002390.1:0-29972 GCA_002081605.1 Tropilaelaps mercedesae
ATTTATATATATATATATATATATATATATATATATATTGGCTTCATGGGTTTCTTGAATACGTCATGAGTAAAAGCACGTGTAATGATCGCCATTCTGGAGAATCTTCGTTCGTACTAAACTGTGTTTGTAGGCAAGTCGTTCAGTCTTATATCTGACTTTATCCAATTTGGGAAATCTACAAAAAGATCAATGTAGAGGCCATGGAGTGTTTCGGTAAATGAAGCCAACGATTCAGTGCGATCATGCCAATTCCACTTGGCGAATCAAAAACCAGTTTTCTTAGCGCAGTTGGCAGTATGTCTGCCCTCTAATGAACCGCAGTACAAGTGAGTGTAAGCACACACGCTGGTCTCCGCGCCGTTACGAGATAGGTGCAATTCATGAAACGCTCCAATAGCGAACCTTTTACAAAGTTGCGTGCGAAACGGCTTCGGAATACATGCTCTAGACACCGGTCTGATCTGTGATAAGTCTCAGTTTGTGACTCGCTTTAACATCGTGAACGGCATTATTCATATGGTTCTATACTTCTAGTTACGTGTAAAAGTCGAGCTCGGTGGTTTAGTGCATTCGCGTGCGCCTTGAGGCGATCGGAGGAGACACGTACGTGCACAGGTTCGATCCCCGCCCTTGAACAGCTATATTTACGGGGTCCGCCTTACGAAGTAATGCAAAAAAACAATACTATGGACTCTAAATGTTAGCTGATGGTCAGTTCTAAAAAAAGTATTAGTTACGTACACAAATTGTGCTCTCTTCCGTTTGACGTCATGAGTTTGGTTTGGTCTTGATGTTGCTCCCGTTAATTAACTCTAGTTTTTCCAATTCGAAAGCAGTCATAGAAGTCTAACACAGTCTTCACTAACATGAATGTTATTTCGATCAGTTCAAAAAGCCAGAAGACTTTGTGAGAAGGCCATCAGGGTCAAAGGCACCAGCCTTTGACAGCTATCATCCAGATTACTTCTTTTCGACAGCTGCACGTCCTTAATGAATTTAACACCCTCAAATACGGTCCCGTTTGTTTACATGTTAGTCAGTAATACTAAAGCATTCTGCTACAAAATAACCCATCCTACTTATCGGATCGACGAAGAAGCTCGGTGACGAACATCAAGGGAAGCTGAAAACCGGACGAGATGACGTCGTTAATGCGGCAGTCAGTGGGGTACTCGCGGTTGAATCTGTATTTCGGTAGCCTGATTTGCTGAGCATATATAAAGTGTACTTAGTGTAAGTGAAGACTCATGGGTTCAAAATCTCCTATTCAGAAGTAGGTTTTAGAAGATACCAAAAACAGAAGCTCTGTCGTGTTTTGTAGGACTGAACGCTCATAAGAGGTACTGAAATTATACGGGAATCTATTTGCTTATTTTTTTACGAAGGCATATATAAAAATTCACCAGAAGGCGGGCTGTCCTTCTATCCATACAATGGAAGCAAAGTTTCCGGTCACACCGCCGTCTGATTAGTCCGAGATTACTCTGACATCTAACGCCCTTACGACCTTAGCACTGAGCGTCGTCCCATGGTTGTACTGTATTTTCGCGCAAAATTATTCCGATTGGTTTCGTCATACAAACGCATACGTAGGGTTCGTACTAGGAAGCAGTGATATTTTACCGAAGGACGGGCAGACTCTGGTTTGGAGTGATCCATCGCGCGAGAGTTCGGCTGTCCCCGTTGGTAAAATTCATATTTACGCTACTCTTCGTATCGAGGTCAGGACGTGTTGGGGTAGTTAAGGGGTCTCGGCTGGGGGTGCGGCGTCGTCCTTGGCGATCAGAAGGGGACGGGTGGGGGTTTAAAGGCGACCAAAGCTTTCCACAAGTTCCCTACACCGGCTACCGGATGCCAGTCAAGAGCGGCGTAGCATGGTATCTCTACTCGAACGGAAGTTTTGCTCGAGGTGAGGTCCGCCGTGGGACGGCACGTCCTGCAGAGCTGGACGCGACCAGCTAACTCCAGCTATTTGCTCTGTAATTGTGCATATGAGATGCGCACAGACGGGTGCGTTCATATTCATATGAAATCGTCTCATCGCTACGACTGATGCTTCTAACCAACCCAGTAGTCGACGGCGGTGAGTTTCTGGCATTCACTCGGCACGCGAGTGATTTCATGGCGGCGTGGTAATTGCGGTCCTCCCTCAGCTAGAGGGAGTGCAAAAGGAAGAGAGCGGGCGTGATGGTCGTACTATGGGTATAGGCTTTTACACGCCGTGGGCTGACGCGGCCGGTCAGCCAGCGCGGTTGGCAGTGATCGACAATGGTCATCAACATGTGGTAAGAGGGGCTGTGTATCAAATGCGTTGTGTCAGAGCGTGTGTCACTAGAATTGAATCATTTTGAATTACGACGTACCGGAAGGCAGTCGTCAGCGCAGATTTAGTCTGTCGCAAACTGTCGCAGAGTTCGCGGCGTTTCTACGTGATGCGATAATCGAAGCTGTACCGACAGGCTGCTATATAATGGCATAATGTGGTGCCAAATGCTACAAGGTATCACCCGTGTGTCCTTGCGGATCTTGCCGATGGGGTTATGGCAATCGTCAACACAATACAATCACAACGCAGGTGGTACGATCGCAACATCCTAGCTGGACGTACATTATACCTGCAAGACATCCACCGTCATTCGCTGAATCATTTGAAGCAAATGGACATTTCTCAAAAAACGCTTTCAAAATTTATTGGTCAACGACCGAACTAAAAAAAACTAGAATGGGGATAGGGTACTTTCGACACCGCGGGCATCTACGGGATTATTAAACATAATGGTGCACTGCAAAAAACGAATTCCGATGGCAAGCATATAATATTCACATTATTTTCTCTTATTGCCAACGGGTTGCAGTCCACAGTTGCAGGTGACAACCACATGGATATTCAGGTGACAGCTCACTTACGGCGTACACGATGGTGTGACTACAATGAATACAATGAACGTTATTAAAACCTGCATACAATTATTGGGTGCTCTAGTTAGAACTAAGCCTTAAACTAGACGCCAATACCTAGGGGGTGATTATGTCAAAGAAATCAATAATGGCACGAATAATAATTAAGAATAGTAAACAAGAAAATAATAGAGAGCACTTCATCATTTGAGCACCTTAACATACCTAAATAAAAAAATGCACATACGAGAATAAACTTTGTGGAATACATTTCATTATAAAGCGTCCGTTTTATAGCTCGCTGCTTGCAATTTGACGAATAAGATATGTCTATTTGACTCTCCGGCTTAGTCCGACTCTGCACATGGGACTGCAGATACTCGTATGGGGAAATCTAGAGTGGCTTTCATTCGTGCACAGCCTTCCAACTAACTGAAGAAATTATGACCCTTGACAAGAGCTTCGCCCCAAAAGTTGTGCATTGGCAAACCTTTGATCAAGAAGCTTGCAGAAGACCAAACTTCTGTGCGAAAATGTAATTTTTGCAGGACAGTTAATTTAGCACATGAGACCACTTTATTGGCAGCAGAAAAAGACATTTACTCATGTGAAGTTCCAAAGAATTAAACCTTTCAACCTAAAGTCCATTGAAGTACAATTCTGCAAACGTAGCCGGTTATCGTCGATCAACTTCAATTTGCAGATGCGGCCAGTGAGAAAATATACACCTACGTTAATGTCTTAGATATTTGATAGAAACCTGACCCATATAATGCACTGTAAACAAAAGAGCAAGGTTTCATATTCGAGGGTGGCATTCTTTTGGAGATCTATATATGCCTCCTTTCTTTCTTTTTCCTTTTCTTTTTCCTTTTGTGACATATCAAACATTATAGTCTAGCGCTTAATATGTTATTCTGGACTAGGAATGTCACTTTGCCCTGATTTTTCAGCTCTGAATATCACGTAAAGCCATACAATAATATACCAGAAAAAAGTGGTACAGAAAACTGAAGGGTAAACTCTTAAAAGCTGACCCTAGGGTTTATCTTTGGAAATACCACTAAATGGTGTCGGTACGGATAAGCGCGGATTTGTAAACGTAAGTTCGAAGAAAATTCCTATCCACTCCATTGTAGCAACTAAGTATGCTGTCATATATAGGGCTGGCTCAAGATCATGTTGGTTTGCTTACGCGTCAGGTCCGTATGTGTTGTGGCTCGGACCAAGTGGCTGACAGGTAATGCGCTATTGGCATCACAGAGGGACGCGCAAAAATGGACGTGGTCTTGGTTATGTTACAATACATAGCAAATAAACTGAATAAAGGAATATGTCCACTATGAAAGTAAATGTCCTCGCCAAGCTGCAGGCGAGGATTTTTATCTCCGTGTACACAACAACGCTCAAATGTAGGAGAACGTTCGTAAATTAGTCTTTCAAGGATCCCTCCTCCTCATTTGCTCGTCTCGAGACGGGCCTTGCGTAAATGCCTTTCGTAACACCACGCGGGCGTAGTGAGTACGAGTCATCCTCTCCGTGACGACACCATTTACTTCGCTAACCAGGTCGCAAAAGCACAAGCTGTTCCATTGCAATGCTAACTTAATGGCACATCTATTATCGTTACTCTACAGCCTATCAACGTTGGGTGCCATAAGAAATTACCTACGGTATCGGTTTTCTCTAGTTTCTTCGTTCCATGGTCCATGGTTTCATGGTAATATGGTCAACTTTACTGCTGCGCGCCAGGAATCGGCAGCGTCTCCTAGATACTGTTAACTTCTTCAGAGCAAGATACGTCCTTTCTTGGTGCAGTGAATACAGTAGGTACGCCGATTTACATCGTTAATTATTAATACGTTGCCAAAACCATCTTGATGCTTTCCCTTCGTTCTCTTGTGTTACCGCACCGTCAGTACCCTACCATTCTGTACCGTATAATCGACACTTGCATAACATGGTACCTGTTAGTTTGAGTTTTTTCTGTGCGTTGAGGGCCAACGAAAACCCAAATGCTGAGGGTGTACCCACTGGAACAACTCGTAATGAGCTGCGTCACAGTTCCAGCATTGGCGAAGATGCAAAAAAAATCACCAATCTTCATTTTGTAATCTAAAATATTCTAGTAAAAAAGCAACGATAATCAATAAACCATCATCGGATATTGTCGCTACATTGGCCGGCCTTGTGGCAGTAGTTGCTATTACTCTTATCCATATTATCAACCGAAATGGCTGGATAGTCCCGCCTTTTGCTTCCGCCTTTGCATTCACCAAATCGCCTGCTGAGTGGGATTGCCCCAATGCTACGTGTCTCGTTTCAGTTCGCTGTTCTTTCTCAGTCTGCGCATTACACCCTCTTCCCGCCTATACCTCGATTTGCCCCACTAAGCAAATCAGCCGATATACAGGAACGTGCGGCATGTTGCTATTGAATTTGGAAGCCTTGCATTTTATTTTCGATTGCTGCATTTTATGTGGAAATTAAAATTCACTCAACCGTTTGCAATACTATATTGACGCCAATGTAGTGAAAACAGTCCATGCCAGCCAGACTATGGAATCCTATCTGTGTCTGTCTGAATATAAATAACATTGGGTTAAACTCGAAATCACATTTGCTGATAAACCGAAGGCACTCCTTAGCTTTTGCAGTTACAACATATTTATGTTTTGACAGAGTTGAAACCATTCGACGACTATCACCACACAGTAGGCGTTATTATATTGCGATATCGTGATATGTCCTTTGCATATATGCAACAGCACTTCACGGCAGTGTGACTTCGTGCACTTCGTCTACGCGAACTATCTGTAGAATGGAATACAAGCTCAAAATCATAAAGCGGGACGTAGAATCGATGGCCAGTGGAGATCAGAGTAGTAAAACCAATTGGCTGTTCTGGATAAAACTTGCTCGTTTGCAAGAAAATTTATCTGTCCACTACCATCTATAAAAACAATGGTCGGATTTTAATAATAAAGACACATATATAAAATTATCAGTGTTAACATGTACACAACTTGGTCAACATATTACAGTAGCTAACAGCTTACACCATATGACAATACACGTACAAAGACTTTGCTGAAATGTGCATTAATATGTCGGCTTATTCTTTAGTATAACCCTGGCTGAGACCGTGTGTCAACTTCTCTAGCTCCACTCCAAACTTAAGCGTTCTACAAACTGTCAGAACTACGCTAGGTACAATACCCGGATCAAGTCCCATTTATTTGTTATTTCTACAGGCCGTGTGCTATTTTTAACCTCATACCGTAGTGGTAAGGTGTTTTTAGGACCTCTCATTTCTAGGCTTTGAAAGTCCCGCTGACTGGCGTCCTTTGACCAGAGAAAATTCCAAAGGAGTGTACACATAGGGTTGTTATAGATGTGTAGAGATGGCCACTCGGTCATACCTAGGGTCTACACTGTGTCTCCTCACTGCGAACCGGCTATAAATAGAAAGGCTTCTGTGAGCCTCTGGGCAAAGCGAAACGCAAAAGGCGTTTTGCCAGAGCGCCGCTCATCGCGAAGGTATCGGCATGATATCAGTTAGGTAGCGCTAATATTGGATCAAATACCATCATTCAATTGCTGCGGCATATTTATGCTAATCAACGGCTTCGTTTAAGACAGGACGGTGCCTAGCTGCTTTCTGGAATCTGACTTACCATCATGTCCTATATTGGTGGCTCCACGTTTGAGAGTTTCTCAGCCCAGTTAAATAAGATAGAATATCTAATTTTTTTATGGCAGCTTGGTCTGCGTGAGTTACAGTGGGAGCGGTATGGGATATTGGGCGTTATTTTAATTTAAACAAGTTTGCATTCATAGCGCAGTCGCATCCATGATAACTTCCGTGCTGTCCTCTGCGTTTTAAAATAAGGTTATGCTATAATATAAAGGATTATAAACCAATACAAGCAGGATATCGTCAGCTGTACACATATTGCCACAGATTTGCATTATTTATCTGGACGAATAGATTCGTAAGCCGCTCGTGAAATCAAATTAGATGGTCTCTGGCAGCGTCTCTGACTGTTCCAGTCGTATCGGTACTTGCCATTTCGCAACTCTTAGATAACTCATTAGCTCAAATTAGACTAAGCTCAAATCTTCAAGGTTCGTGTTTAGAGCTTGCCAAATGCCTCTGGGCATTAAGCGGAGTCACGGCAACCAGACAACACCCGCAAAAATTAGCTAAAATGTGGCTCAACCGAATGTCTACTAACAAAGCGTGATCTAACTCCAAGTGTGCACTTGAAGCGATAACAAACGAGAGGTATTCTTGAAAAGAAATACGCAGGGGCTCATCAACCAAACTCAGCCGCTAACCTCAGCCCCTTTTCGCTCGAAGACGTGTCGTTTACTATTGACGTCGCAATGGAAATGATTATCTATGAAAAATCGAGCATGGCTTGTATCCCTAATATGTCTAAGACCAAGCAGATGACAGCATTCATATTAGAAATAGCGACTTTTATTTTTTCTGGCTTAGTTAAATTTCTGCCTGCAGGGAAGTAGACGGAACGCACTTTACATTTCTACGTAACTATTACTAAACTGGTCGTAACTGATTATTTACTTGATTGATATCTACTTGACTGATTATTATGAGAAGCATGCCACCACCAAGCCACATTCTACTATGCTCTGTAATGTTCTGTTCTTTCTCATAGAGTATTTCACAAATTTCATACCTATTCTCGTTAAGTAAAACCTAGTGCTAGCATTTATAGTTTTTTTTTAAACGCGAAGGGTCTATGGCCGTTATAATTTTATGTCGATGGAAATTTTACCCTTTGCTTGCAGTAGTTTTTTGCAATTTATGAGACCCAATAATCTGATTCTAAGCTGTCATCAAACACAAGTTAGTTTGCAAATGGTTATAAATGAAAACATTCGTTTAATTGCAAAAATGAGCATTCCATCCTCGTGAACATGTCGTCGAGTGTTGGGATCGTTCTGACAAAACCTGAAGGTATTTTTCTTGGCAGATTGGCCCCCACGCACCATTTGTAGGTTTATTCACATGTAACCAACCTCGTTACACAAGGGCATGTATTTTTTTCTGCCATATCAGCAAAAAACTGCCGTAGGAATTTCAATAATGCATGTGCAAAACGTCGTTTGTCCCTGGAGTGCAAATGCATAGGCCTTTTAAAGCAGGTGCTTACCAACGATACCGAGATATATTTGAACAAGATGTTTTGTATAGACAGTATTGCACAATCAGACAATATGATTTGGCATTGCAAGGTTCTGTAACAGACAAGCTCAGTTTTCGTGATCTTGTTCTTGTTTAGTCTTTTCTATCAAATAGAAACGCACTTTGGAACATGCAAACCCATGAAAAACGATGCAACCAAACAGCCTTATTTTCCAGAGTCACCGAAAAGATTCTTTGAGGATTAATACTATTTCGTACGCGTTAGGACGAAGATGGAATAGAAATTTTTCGATTCAGTGGTCTGCAATGCACCGAGACCTCTGTCAGGTTCAGCGAGCAGTCAGAAGCCAGGGCGTAGCACGCAACATTCAGGCACGACGTGGCTTGGGATGCGTACATGCCATGTCATGTTCGCTCATATGGCCGTGCAGCCTAGCAGAGTGGAGTGAGCTTACTCACACCGAGGAGGCAGCAAGATGTATACAAGGCGCGCACATATGATTTCCTTGGTCGACGACCAAGTGCAGGACAAATGTTCAGAACGGCTCGGCCCGTCGGCCCGACGATGAGAAATGTCGGAAGCACGATGGGTGAGTTGCACCGTGGGTGAGTGTGGCGACTTCGCATTCTCTACCTCTTCCTTTCTTCCATTCTTTCTCTCCAATTGCCTACTCTCGGCCGTTTCGCTATCCCGCTTGCCTGCGATCTCGACGACAATCCCGCATCCGCATACACATCGTGCCGCGGGAACCGGAAAGCCGACCCAAGGAGTAACATAGGAGGAAGTGTTGAATTCAAGAGCGGGAAAACATGGTCCTTGCATAGTCCCCGGGCGGGTAATGATAGCCTCAGCAAGAACACGCTCCACTACGTGACATTGTGGAAATTACCTTGCGTCGCGCCCTTGAGATGGTGAGCGCGGAGCAGAAGATTGTGCGAAATGGAAGGGCGAAGCATAGGCTGAGGTGGATGTTGGAAAATTGGAGAGGGAAAGAGGCCGACTAGAGGAGACAAGGACGTCGTGACGAAAGGCGACCATGAAGATCCTGGTCATGGCACTACTACCCTTCATACACTTCATAGCCAACTTCGCCGTGGAGGCTTCGCTTTACTGGTATTTTTCATGTGTACGCGCATTTACCAAAGGAACGCTCTCCAAAGAAAGAATTTAAGGATATACGTTATTTGCTAATGCGTTTTGGAAACATCGGATTCTTTGTTATACGTGACTATTGGAGAAAATAAATTTAGCGACATTTATTCAACGTTGTCTCGTGTTTTATATGCTTCCTATCGAACATATGCACACCACACAGAATCACGGTGCACAGAGAAGTTCTTCGTCATCGTCAACCCACGCAACCTAAAGTTCGTGAAAAAAGCCCTTTTATTCCCTTTGAGAAGCTACCCATAGTATTATTAGAGTTACGAGGAGTTGCTGCGACGGACCGGAATGAACAAGTCCAGGAACTCAAGTACATACGATAATATCTCTGCGGCGTTCCACTGCCTTCATTATTTACACTTATTGCTAAACAGATCTGGAATAAATCGAATTTAGGACGCATTGGGATCTAGAAATAGAACCAGAGCATGTGACAGAAGAACTTACTGCGTGACGTATGATATACACACACCGTACATAGGCACCGTGTATCGTACTGCAGCCAATTGTATGGTTTATATGAAATATGACAGCGAATCGTATGCGCGCGTTTATAGACACGGACTTCTTTTTGGGCAAAATGGCCGCAGCCATCGTCTACAGTCAGTGGGGACTGGCAGCAATCCGGAATTGAATGAGAAATCGCTGTTTTACCGAACGGACGTTGGTGTGTGTACGTACGCGTTTGTGCGTAAAAACGTAGGTAGCATGACTAGTTCCTGCCAAGCTAGTGATGGCATGTCAGACGGATCTGCAGCCGAAATTCCGTCGTAAGCTACCGCCTTAAAGACCCATCGTAACGAAGAGCCATTGCAATTGAGTGCAGCGAGCCGGCCAAAGATGGACGAGGCGCGTGACGGATAACATAGCGGAGCAGCTAAGAAAAGGCGAATTGTACGCGAAGACAAGGTCCGCCTCAGAAGCAGACTTGGGAATCGCCCTTCGCGCGTCCAGAGTAGCTGTAGCGATGATTGACCGAAGGCAACCGCAGTAAGAGCATAAGATAAAGGCGTATGTGTATTGGCGACATGACGATGACAGCTCTGGTGACAGAATAAAAAAATTACTTTAGTCCTGCTAGCTAGAATGTTTTCTGTGTGAAGTCTCTTTGTATAGGGAACAGGCTAGTCGCCTAGAATTTGAACACTACAGACCTAGAGAAATAAATAAGTAATGTTTGAATTAGCCAACGAAAATGCCAGCTTAACTAAATTACAACGTGTTAGAAATGGCGGTTTGAGCTATTTTTCGTGCCTCTAGTGGTCTTTATAGGGCATATAACTACTTGATTTAAATATTATTTAGAAAAAGTATCGAGTGACGGAAGTATTGCCAAGAAGCCGCAGTTAATCGACTCAATTTGGGCCGAGGCTTTGGTCGTCTAGACTAAGTTTAGCTCGGGGCACACTGACAATTAACTCTATTTTAGTGAAGCGGCCAGACAACTCGTGAGATGACACTAAATAGCTCAGACGTAGTCGCAGGATATTGCTACTATTATTACATTGCTATCTAGCGACCAATTGCACGAAGCGTGAAACTATGGACTAGCGTTAGACGAAATCGGTAAAAGAAATAAATTAACGACAATACACAATTTCAATATTATGTTATAACTTCTTTATGCCAGTCTGAATGTTGTGATATCAATTGTGTTACAACATCGGATTTGACGGATTTTGAATTAATTAGACTACTTTTTAGTTAATCTAATTCTAAAAATCTAAAAAGTTAGTCTAAAAAATACCATCCTTACAACTTCTAGCCAAAGTGGAAAAGGAGGGACGTTAAAGTTGTTATCAACTGGTGCTCGTCGCACTCATAATGGAGAAGTCTGCGTGACAATTTTACATAAACCAAACGCTCATGCGCAAAATTTGCAGCTGCGTAACCGCATTAGTGGTGAAAACGAGTATATCAGATTATATAACAAAGTGGCATAGAGAAGTTGGAATATAAGAAATGTTAAGAAATTTGCTTATGAGGGCTGTTGTTTGGCAACCATAAGAAGACATGTTGAGCGGAACGACAAATAATTAAATTGGCTATTCAGGCTTTTAGGAGAAGGTATCTGGAGATGTTAGGTAAGCGTCTGTTGTATAGGTTGTATAGGTAGAAAAAAACCAATTCGACGGAAATAGTAGTGAGCGTCGGTAGGTATCCACAGGATTATTTCTTAAAAAACGTATTACTCAGAAAAGGAAGGGTGGAACGGTATTGTAACGGTTGCTTGAGAAAGGTTAGCTACGTAGAAATCACTCTTCAATGCGTACTCCCGAGACAACGCACCACAGGATTGTGGGCCAATCGCTAAGCTAAGATTCGAAAGCCTAAGGCGATTCGGCAGTAAGTAAATTGAAAAACGTACCTTAAAGGACTCTGCTTTACCAAACATGTGTCTTCTACGTCGTCCAATGGCATTTGTGTGACGACATTACGCATAAGCGACGTAATGTCCGATGAAGATCACAGGTGCATCAGTATTCATCGGAAGCAACCTTTTATTGTACTGATTAAGGTAATACAATTAACGCGTATTGCTAAAAAAAACTATAACTGATACCAAATTAACCTTTTTCGTTCGATCTGGCGTCACCCAAATCTGTTTCAAACATCGAGATGCGCGTCAGGATTTACGACCCTATGCAAACATAAAAGAATGTAATACTGGAACCATACGGTGTATACAACACTGAAAGAATGGTTGGTGTAGCATATCGGGTGCCAGCTTGTTTGTCAACAAATAGGCCTTTTTCAATGCTCTCAAGAGAGCAAACCTTATGTCGTACTGTAAAAGCTTCGATACGCTCCTTTTAATTTATTGGTCAGTTTCTCAAGATTTTGCCATTATAAAAAAGTGCGTGTAAAACACATTACGTCTATAACCTGGATGCAATTACCCCTTACTAGCAGACACTAGTAATTAATATCTCCGTCAGTGATGTAGCTGCCGTGCAGCAAATATATTCTAAATGAATCAAAATGAGGCGTCATCGCTATATAGAGATGCAGAAGTGAGTTCGTAGCCATTTTTAATGTGGGCTTTATTTAGACAAACCGACAAAATATAGTGGAATGCCTTTAAAGCCAGTAAATAAGTCGTGTTAGATAAATATAAGCTGTCTGAGTTGACCGTCATTTGACGGCGGTCTCTTATCTGCATTTTTGCGTCGATAGAATCCATCGGCAACAATACTATAATTTAGGGACGAATTCAGGGGAAAAATGAATAGAGATTTAGCTGCTTGTTTAGTATTAGCATAGCGAATGAATGGAATCGATTTTTCAAGCTGTTGACCGCTTACTCGTGAAATGAACTTATTAAATGGAGAACGAATTAATTAATGAACTTCTTAGATCTCAAATAAGTTGTTGTTTCTTTGCGGAAAGCAAAGGAGGTTAGAATCTATTAGTGCGCGTCGGTGGTGGTGCCAGACCAGAGCGTCTTATTCGTTATAATACTACAAACTCTCTGCCCTGTAGGCTATCTGAAACTTGAAATTAACTTCTGAATACGATGCGTTATAACGATTGCGGACAACAGCACACACTGCGATCAAAAGATGAAATTGCGATATAGCTTATTGGAGCAATTATACTGCCAGCTTTTCAATTCAATTTTTTTGTTAATTGTACCGCTGTATGAACTGGCGGTGTCGCAGGGCAACGCCTTGAGGCCAACGAGTCTTAAACGGTTCATCGACCAGTAAGTTCTGCTAGAGTATCAGCCCAGCAAGAAAGTAGTCCCTATTAACGAGGGCAGAGTGAACGAAATGAGTGCAGTTGATGGGGCATCGACAACATTATGGGTCACTACCCGACCAAGCACAAGGGAAATTATGTAGCAATAGCACGAAGTCTAGTGCACACACGGACCAAAGCCATGAAAGGGCCATTGAAGTTATCCGCGTAAAAAAAGATGACTATCAGATTATGACTTGGCCATTGCAAGCAATTTAGGGTCTGCCAGTTTTGCAAGGCTGAATTGGAAGGCTGATGAATTGGCTACTCCATAGTTCGTAGTTCCGGCCTAAAACGGTCGGTTGATCAAGACGTATTGAATCAAAGAGAGGTTGCAGATTTCCATAGTTCAGACCTTCCAAAAAACTGCTTTTTCTGTATATTTCTCTGTTAAGTTTCTGTACAAAGTTCTCGCTTCTTTGTGGGGCTTGATTTGCCTTTCTCAGCGTCTCGTCTGTTCTACAACCCTGATATATTCTTATTAAACATTTATCTTGTTAAAATGATTTTATCGAGCTGTTGCCAGAGCTACCTCTGCCTAGATTTTGTCTTTGTAATATATAAGCAATAATTGTTATATGCAAAAGAGGTAGGTGCTGTTATCTTCTACCGTTCTTACCATTTGGTTTAAGCGGCCACTAATCAGTGAACGAATTCTCTAATGCCGTTGGGTCTGACGCCTCTGCCGGTCTATTTCTCTCATCGCGTAGCCACAGTTAGCGACGTTGGGACGCTGCAGCTCCAGGTGTCTCCTACGGCGTCAATGGTGACCGGCCCATTGCGCTAAGGGGGCGGTTGGGAAAGAAGAAGCATTAAGCGAGGTACACCTAGATTTACGAGCTAACGAAAGCGCTGTAGATTTATCTCTTCGCCCATTCGGAGCAGATGGCTCTCGGCTCGGTCGGTGCTTCAGTCGTCGCCCAACGGGAGTCGGTGGAAAAAACATAGAAAGGAATGAGAACCAGGTTTTTTTGTTCGCTTTGCGGGAAGACGAACGCATCTACGAGATAGTAGGGCCGGAGTTCTCTAGTTGTCTTAGAGGGTCCGCCTAGAGCAAGTCTTATGGCGAGAGTGGACTGAGACACGGTTGGAGTGAGTGTCGGAGATGAACTCCACTCTGTTTAAGGGAAGCACCAGTGTCAGAGATGCCGAACTCCGCACCGAACCAATTGAGCGTGTGACGTAATCCGCGCTTCTGCTGTAGCAGCAGCAGTAGTGTTCCTAAGTGCCGGTGGCGACGGTCGAGGGAACGGGGGTGGCTTGTTTTTCCTTCAGTTTGCCCTTCCACGGCTGCCCCTTCCGTCCGCTGGTGGCGTTTCGGCCCCGTTTTACTCCCATCGGTCGGTGAAATTTATCGCAGTTCCGAATCCTGACCGTACGTCTTCCCTCCTATTTGGTAGTGTTCGTATCTAGTCTCCGGTGTGATTTAATAAACTGAATATCCTTGCCGGCATGTCAATGGAAGAGATCAAAAGCCATGTAAACTGCGAAAAACACAATTTTGGGTCTCTTAAAACGGTGCCGAAGGTTGTTGGCGAAGAGGTTTGGGCTGCACTCACGACTCTAAATAAAACAGGAAGGGACTTAAAGCCTGACAAGTGCAAAAGAAAAAAATACAAGAAATACGAGAGTTGCTTGAACTTGAAATTCTGAGGGCAAAATAATATGTGACTTGTGAGCGGAAATAGGTGTCTACAATGGTGAATGCTCTGAAAACTATTGAAGTATTGTATGTCCACTGAAATTGTGCATTTTTGTTTGATTCGATGTCACGTAACCCAATATTAAGTCTCACGCTCCCGAAAGAACTAGCTCAAATCAGAGACTACGAAATACAGGAACTACTTACAACGGAAAATGGACAGGGACCTACACAGTCTGGGTCTATCCTATTCAGAAGATTAGCAGAGATAGGTTTCAAATTAACGCGAGTAACCCCTCAGCAATGCTAAGACATGAAGCGTATTTGTAGTTCTTACACTCTATGGCCAAGAGGCCCGCTACAATGGCATGTAGGGACAGAAGCCTGTGGTAACGAAATTTACAACCGAAACCCTTCTTCTTCCAATCTTAATCTCTTCCCTGATTTGATAACAAGGCTTGATTGCCGTGATGTTGCCATAGCAGGATGCAGATATTCTTATTAACTACGATAGCCAGTTTAATTTTTTCTATCGACTGGCATCCAGACGTTGAGCTGAGTCGCGTTTCTAAGTTCTACAGTCCATACTAATCTTCTCACCAGAATGTGACGGCTAGAACCTATATTGCCATTAAGAGGCATGTAAGTACAAACTGGTCGCATATTCGAAGCGTGTAATTCTCGAGATTTAGAAAATGTCCTACAACGAGTTGTGTCTTCAGTTATTCAAACTAAGATTATTGCTTTAGTGCATAACCTA
Organism: Tropilaelaps mercedesae; assembly: GCA_002081605.1. Taxonomy (NCBI): domain Eukaryota; kingdom Metazoa; phylum Arthropoda; class Arachnida; order Mesostigmata; family Laelapidae; genus Tropilaelaps; species Tropilaelaps mercedesae. The sequence continues at coordinate 15,386 of MNPL01002390.1, forward strand.
TAAGCATAGGCGCCACCCATCAAATACATCATTTCCAATCCCCTCATATAGAGCACGCTTGGGGTTGAGGATTTCATGTAATTTATCACAAAGACCAGCTGTGAAAGCTACAAAGGAACATTAGAACCATTATAGCATTCTGATTCTCCAATTATAATTTTTGTTGAGAGTTTTTTTGTTACACTTGATGAGCTAAAAATCAGCTGAGCTGTATCAATAAATGCTACGAATCTCTTATTTACTTCTAAAGGTGACACAGACAAACAGTAGATTCAAAGGACATCTAAACAAAACGCAGTGTTACAGTACAAAAGTGTAGGCACCATGTGTGTATATTATATAAGTGAGCAGATAAAAGATGTCTATTACTGGCTATACTACCGTAGCCCATGTTCCCATAAATCGATTCAAGATTGCTTCTATGTACACACGTATATGTCAACGCCACTTGTGAAAAATTTACTTAACAACAAACTGTAATGACCTGATGAAATAGTTATAAAATGGCACTGGAAATATTGAATGGAAAATATAAATATAGTGTTTGAAGCACGCCTTTTCTGAGATGTTTGTTCATAATTTTTATTTAAAGGTTTTTTTATTTAATTTTATTTCAAAGTGATAATTGACACTCTAGAGTTCGATAGAGAGAAATAGTTCAAACGCCATGCGGCGATAATGTATGGCGATTTGCTACACATAAGGCAGTTGCTGCATTTGAGGTGTATTTTGTCAGTTTAGAAAAAGTGTGGCTCTGTTGGTGATTCAGGACTCGATTTCCAATTTAGAATCAAGCTGCACTACTAAACGCGCGTCAAAGCATTCAGACTGATGGATATGTCGAAAACAAAAAACCTCCACACCACCACACAGAACGCTCTTAGCAATCGGTCGTCATCTGTCTAATCCACCCGCCAATCCGAAGCCCCGTTAGCTCCATATCAAAAACAAACTATTTGCTATCGAAAATCAAGGCAACCTTTTTGATAGGATTTGAGTGGCTTGGGAATCAAATTCGTCATACAACGTGGTTATGCTTCACTGACCAAGTGAAACAACCATCGTATCGGAGATTGCATCAATGTGTGTTACATTATCCACAAAGGTGCTTTCTCTGCCAGCTTTCTCTGCGATTGAAGCACCCGATTGAGAGTTAAAAGGCATGATTTGTCTTAACATTTCGAAAAAGACGTGCCGGCTACTTCCTTTCTTTTCCTAGTACTATCTTTTTTTAACACAAAAATTTACTATTTTCAGTTGAAGTTTCATCTCAGGGCTTAAGGTAACACCGTCCAGCAAGCCTGATTAAAAGATACGATCCTTTTTGTAAATATTCGGTTATACCATCTACCAAAAGTATTTAGGTTTAGGTTAGGTGGTTTTAGGCTGATTGAAGATTAATCATTTCCTCAATAGGACGAGGCAGAACAATAAGACCTTGACAGAATTCACCAGAATGTATCTCTCGCTCTCTATCTAGCAAGTTCTGATATAACAACGATGCAAAAATATGGAATAGAAAAATCGGATGCAATACCAGCGTCATAGTCATCTCTCTGGTCATTTCAGAAAGCTTGTTAGATAGATCTCTATATTTAAAGGTAAAATACGTCTTCAAACATTTGTGAAATATTTTGTGGTTGCAATTTTCCATGTATTTTTTTTCTTGGAAAGCTACGCAATGGAGTTTTTTTACATATAATTAGTTTTGCTTGAAACTATTTGTATATTATTTTATGCTTACATAACCGTTATAACGACATAGAAACGAGTGTGTATGAGTTTATTCAAGAGCTGTATGTTGTAGAAATGTTCCCTAATTGATTCAATGTCCTTTGTTGAGGGTATATACACTGACTCCCACGATATTTTCATTTAACGCCAGCAAACGTCCACCTGTGGACTGATTCGGAAATAAAAACGTGGGCAATTTATGTATTGCTTGTGTATGTCAATTGCATATAGAGTGATCAACTTTAAAATTACATCTGTGCAATTCCTATCGGTGTCACTGATGGGAGTCTGACTGAATAAGACACCACCCATAGTACCGCCACAGTTGGCGACGTGCGAGGACTTTTGGAGGTTCGTTTAAAAGTTTTTACTGGTTTGACGTAGATTACGACTGACTTGAAAGTTATATTCGCGTGAAGCCCACGTTAATCAAAATGGAGGCGTAAAAACGAAATTTGCCTGGCCTTGCGAACGGACCAGGCCGGATGCTCGCGTCATTCACACATGCTCGTTGCAGATTCCTGTTATCATTAGGTGATATCCCGTTATCATTAGATTATACCAGACTTTTTGGCTGCAACGGCACCTCATTGACGTAAGTGTCGTCCTTCCACAAGCTTCTGATTTTAGACCAGCAGACTGTACAGCAGCAAAACGACGGCCATTGAAAAATTTATGATTAACGTTAAATATTCTAAGCAATTGCAACGGGGAACGTTGTGGTTATATGTTCCCTTATATATAGATAAATTAGAATTTGAATACTCCGTCTTTTTGTAAGAATAGACTGATTGTGAAATGAAGGCAGGAATCGGTGTGGCGTCGCTGATGGAGAAAGTGAAAGAGCCCTTTCTCACACTGGTGTTCAACAAGCGATTAAGATGAGGAGCCGCGCTAATGAGAAGTTGCAGTAGAAAAGCACAAATGACATTCAAATGCGTCGTGTACGGACCTTTAAGAATAGATTCGAGAGGTGGCTATATACGGCGATTCGCATGTTCATGTAGCGCGACCATCACAGATCATACAGCTATCGGAACTTATCAGATGCTATCGATGCTATCGGCCGGCCGTACCAACCAGACATATAATTTGATGTCCAGGTGTCGAAAGCTACGCTCTGCCGTTAGCTACGCTAGCCTTCTTTTCTATAACGAAGCAACCTCAGTTAAAATTTCAGCCCCAGGAAGACATCGTGGACGCTACTGACTGAATGTGGCTGTACATTCGTTACTGTTCTGTTTGCGACTCTCAATTGAGTCGCAGTGCCAGGGGTGCTACCGATGGCTGACTTGATACGGTGTACTACTATGTCGACGAATATTATATATGGCGGTAGCTTACGCGCGCGACGTTCTGGATAAAAATACACAGAATAAACATTGATCCGGCCCTACAGGGAAATTGAGAAGATTGAATACGGGCAACAGTTAACGACGTCTGCTTTGAACATTCGTACAATTTGCTGGGGACATGAGTCAAGAGATGATGCGGTCAACATACTATCAACGGCCGATATGCAGGTCCTGTGGGCATCCACGTCAATACCGGCTCCGACGTGACTTCGAATTCCCGTATACGACATCCGAAGTGCTAACAGCCCTTGGTGTGATCGGAATTCTGGCCAATATCGGTCTCTCGACGTTTAACGCCATTGTACCCGTGCAAGAGCGTATCGCCTATCTATCAGAGTATTTTCCTCTGAAGCATGGATTCGCTGTGATCGTACCCCGCGCCAATTTCAGGTTTTGATATTGCTTTATTAAGCTTTCTCTAAACGTTACGGGCGCCTAGAAATTAGTACAGAAAACTTCCCTGGTGGGCAGTACTAAAGGTAGAAAATTTAAATCGACCGAATGGCCTATGACGAAAAATAATATATTTTGAGACTGTTTTTTTGGAAAATTGTTTGGTTATTGTTAGTGTAAGACGAATTATAATGACGGTTATGAAGACCTTGTAATCCATAACAGTTTGCGGTAAGCTATCCTGTGTCTGCCAATGATCAGGCCAGGTAATTTTAGAACACCAAAAAAATTTAGTAGCATAAACACTTACAGAAATTCCGCGATCATAATTATGTATTCGTAAGCACAGATGAGAACAAAGGAACAATCACTAACCAGTCAGATTTAAATTTTGTCAAACGGTTTGCACATTTAATTCAAGTCAGCAAGTACAAGTGTTGGCTGTGAAACTTCATATGTTTAATAAATGGTCTGAGGCTTTCGAATACCAGTCGGTTGTCGAGTAAGAAACCACTTCGAGAAGCTCGAACAACCGGTCGAGAGTATATTTGCTGATTTTTGAGTTAGGGTCGGAAATTCTTCGAACTACTGGCTCAAGCTAGAAAGGGCGTATAGTGGAGGTCAAACGAAATGGACCACACGCCACCCACAATACTCGAAATAGTTGGCGTTTGGGAATTTTTGAATTGTGAAGTGAAAATGACATCAGGGTCCAGAAAAGGCAGAACATCTTATTTTGCTCATTCATTTCGCGAAGACAGGCATAGCTGCATAACAAGCTTTACACAGCTTTACACTACTACCTAGGCTGTTGGAAATACCATCTATTGAAATAATTTTTGATCGGTTTTGTACCCGTTTTGAACTAATGAAGACCCTTGTGTTTCTACAGAGCCAGAGCTTCTTTGGAGGTCGGCCATGTTCGCCCATATTGTAATTTTCAAGTTTAAATTTAGGCTTATGTGGTGCTTCTACGGCACCAAACTGTTCAGGAGCTTTCATAAGGACGATTTTAGCGTCACTGTCCTCTACGAGAGCAACTGCAGCCTATGTTCATTGTCTAGCGAAAGTAGAGCGACAAAGGAGAACTTCATGGATGGCCCCGCGGTTGGTAGGCGACACCTGCGCTTGGACCACTGCATAGAGGCGGAAAGTTAGGCCTAACTCACCGCCCTCAAGTGACCGGTCACCTTGGGGAATTTCTGACGGAATACACGTGTTGGTACTTGACATAACGTCGCACATCTGACGAAGGTCGATCGTCTTTTGAGCGAAGCGATGTTTCAAAGAAATAATGGGTGACTGCACTGCCATCGACAACACGAAGCCATCGCGCTTTGCGGAATAGCCTAGTTTGGCTGCCTTCTCATTGGGAACCTACAACAACGTCATGGATAGGAAAGCACCATAAATGATTACTTGCCGCTCTATCCAAACACACATTTTATACAGAAAAAACAGTATTTAGCTGCGCAAAATAAAAAGTGAGTATTCTGGGTCAACTATGAACTGTTAGCCGGATTTTAGCAGTTGTTGTCAAGTCGTGCCAGACTCGTTTAGGATAGTGAAACCTGCACATTAGCCATTTTCAAGATCCGACAATACTTGATCGGGTGCTCCAGCTCTAATAGTATTACCCTGAACGTTTCATTTAAGAAGCGAGAATGGCGAAACTTACAGTCGAGCATGGTGAACGCAAGAGTCGACTTTCTGTCGTGTCCTTCGTCACGTCCGTTTCCATATCTAGATCTATGTCACATGGCGCTCTGCAGGCACGCAATGCTGGTTCGACGAAGAAATCCGTATAGGTATCAACAAAAAATAAGTGAGCAAGGCATTGAATAGCGCTCTCAAATGTGACTTTAGGTGAATTTTCGTAGTCGGATTTTAGCCTGATCGACCAAGTTTTCAAAGTTTTCGTTGTAAAGCGAAAACTGACTCCAGTCGAGGAGGGAGTGGGCCCTGTGGAAGTGTTATTCATGCACCGACGCCGCTTTGCTTTATCGATACGGTACGAAAGATGGTTCAGCTGACATCTTTGGCTTTTTCTTCAAGTACTGTTCTAGAGAAATTTCATTTATGAATGGAAAGAATTATCCAACCTAAGGATAATCAATATCTTGCACTAGGTAACTCAACTGAACCTAACTCATGAAAAAAGCTTTTTTCATAGTGTCAAGTTCATAGTCTCAAGTGTGGCATGTATGTGAAGTAGTGTATTTTGCTGCTCTTTTGATGGTGCTCTGGCTTAAATCTGACAGCAGTAAGCAAGGGTCTGACATGCTTGCTTGTCAGAACATGTCAAACTTTGACATGCTTGACAAAGCTTGTCAAGCATGGTCATATGCTTGACAAGACAAGTCGCTTTGTATGGGTACGGAGCGAACCATACGAAGGCGCTCTCTATATCTGAGCGCTTTCGTATGCAACATGCTGTCTAAATGACGTGGTATGCCGTGCCGGCGTACACGTTTCTAGGCGTATCTTGGTTAACCTTTGGTGAAATAATAAACGCAAAAATAAAAGTTTGCGGAATGGTATGGCAAAAAATGTTGGTTCTCCTCCAACTATACGGTTACTCAAAAAGCGTACCCGTGAGTGCTTCACCCCTCACGAACAGTCACATAAACACGGGTGGATTCGTTCTAAGGCTGACGTGACCACGGTTTTTTAATGAAACGCAACTGGTCTCTCTCAGAGCGTTTCAAAAACATTGACACGGTATTTCAATCCTTGAGCACACGACAAATCAGGTCAAAAGGCTACGAATGGTCGGTACAATATTACTTTCGAGTACGTGAGTAATCATGGGATAATTATCGCATACGTTCCGGTTATAGAAATGCCGCAGGACAACCTCGTGCAGCGTCAAATCACATCGTCAGAGAGATTTTGGCGCTTCGAAAAAGCTTCCGGATATGCCGTCTCGCTTAATCGAAGTCATCGCTTGCACCCACGATGTGGCACTGTTTTGCTGGATTAAAATGTCATTCACGTCAACGCTATCTTCCTACACCTAACAAGACTCGAGCGTCATTTCGCGATGACGTCCTCGAAAGTGAGATCATCGCCGTCGAAACCCTAGAGCCACTTTAGTTTGGAACAATAATATTCCAAACAAAGTATAGTTAAGTAGAGTCCATAATAAAAAAAAATAATGGATAAATAATTCAATTTCAACCGCTTGTTGTTCATTTTTCGAGTCGTACCCATGGATAACTCAGGCGTGCGTAAGAGCAAAGCCTAGCAATCTTAATCGTTTGCATTTGCCCGGCGCAGTAACAACTATGAGATCGGCCTAAATTCTAAGCAGTTCGCGTGCCAGCCAGTAGTCAAATGGACTCACACTAAGCATGCATTTACTACTGAGCTGATCTAAGTGAATGTGCTCCGTCTACCGTGCATGCACTGTGCAGCTGGTACGTAGCCGTCTTTGAGGAAGGCCGAAGGCGAGAATTTACTCATATTTATAATTGCGCTTGTGTGCATTAAAATAGACCAACAGAGAACCGTCGAACCACTTGCCTAGACTGTGCTTTGTTCCTTTCAAGATATTTTGTTAATGAGAATATAGTCTTTGTATCCGTTGCCGCGTCAATATTTTCGCAATCTTCGGTAAAACTCCGCAGCTTGGTCGAGCGGATATATCTGAAAAAGGCAAGCGGTGATAGTGTTTTATAGTATTGTATTTTACAATAGTGGTTAGCATTACATTTTGTCAGATAGTTTATGGACGATTCATTTATTCAGTAGGGCTTCCAAGTTTCTACAAATACATTAGGAAAGCATTAAAAATGATAATAGGAACCATTACGTCGGAACGCTTGATAATAACTTGAACCAGCGCAGTATATACATGTGTGCAGATACAATGCTTCGATCATTGCCTCCACTTGTACTGAAAACGGGGTCCGAGTACCCCTTCGGCAGATATTTCCAACAGCCTAATTGCGTTTAAATATCGCGATGAATATTTTATTACTTGACATCTAGAGTTAAGTTTTTTGATGAGTATCCACGTGAATACAAATTCCGGGTAGAACTTAAAACACCTTTTTTTTACCTTCTTGGCTTACTAGTTCAGCGACACCGCCGATGCCCGTTGGTGGTGGTAATTGATGCATCCAGCAGTTATCATTGCCCAGACTGAAGAGCAAACCCCGTGGTACTTCAGGTAGACGTGACTAGTTGAGACGTATGTCTTCAACTAATACCACCTCGAACCTGTTTGTCAATATAAAAGGCCGTTATTGAAAATCCGAATTTGTTTTTACACTAATTCCGTATAGTCTAGAAATGCCCGCTGCAGAATAATTAGTATACGGATTATGTGACAAGCATGGTATGGAATTGGTCACACTAACTGAAGAACGTCCCAGACGGACTCATTAGGAAGACTGAGATAAAATGGACACAAATGCTGCTGAACAAATGTCTGATTAGACTCAATGAAAAAGCCTTTGAAGCGAAACTCTCTTCCAACTAAAGCTCTATTCGCTCCGTGCATTTGCTTTCGACCTCATATACCATCGATCAGAGAGTGGCACCTGAAAGAACAGCTAAAATATTGTGCTTTTGCAGACGAGCGTACTAATGACTAGCTGCGTTGAGCCGTTGGTTGGCCCAATTCTTCACCAGTGGTGCGCTTGGGTGACATCTGTGGCATAGAGCTCCACTGGTGGCAGAAAACTCATTATGCGACCTAACGAGCCCTCTTTACCGCGCACCTGCGACAATATGTTGCCACTACTGGGTTCGTGCGAGTCGTAGTCGATTTCAATATCACCTGTCGTCCTCGAGAGGTCTTCAGCGACATAAGCCCCTGTGAATAGAATCCGCAAAGCATAAACGTACAGGCACACGCCACTAAGGGTTAATCGCATACGGTCTGAGCTGCAATGCAGTAACATAGTGCTTTTGTTGACGTATGCCTCGAGCCGATGTCAGCTTGACGAAATTTTACTTACTACCAGTCTACTCGAGAATTAGACATGTCTACCTATCTGTTTCTGAGCGTTGTTGGATGTCCAAAGGTCTACATTCCCATAAAAGGCGTACATTCCCGTAATAATTATGTCGGAAAAACAGAATGACATATTAAACCCTGAAAAAATTGACAAAACAACAGAAATACTTGGTAATAAAAATGGAGAGAATGAGATAAACGACGTATTGTGCGTCGTGTATTATGGATCAGTCAGGAATGTGATTTATGTTTATAGCGGCTGTGTGGTTAAAGAATGCTATGTGATAACTACTCTGAACGTACTACTAGAACGTCTCACAAAATATCTGGTTGTACTATCGGTACAGCCATGCCTCACTTCGGAATAATCTGTGCAACATTCCGGCCTCTGTGCGTCGTAGTGTCCCTACGATTCCGATGTGCTTTCCCGTTTATCCTCTATACAGACACCTTAGTGTTCGGTCTCCATGCAGTCTCTTAACAATGAAAACAGATAATAGTAACCAGTTCTAAAAAAACTATTTTTTAAGAATTAAAGAAATGTCTTCGGAAATAGCACTCGAAAACACGACTATCTGAGCCTGATGTTTTACATACGTACAGTGAACTTTTCCCAGGTTAATATTTTTCGCATGTTTGTGTTCGTATTGTAAGTTCAGCCTCTGCTCAGGCTTGTTTTCTCGTGCGAGTAGATCATTGCCAATTTGCAGGAGAACGTTATGGAGGTTGTTCACGCGGAGAACATAAATCTTCGACAAAGAATCCAGGAAAAGGCTTGCAGCCTGAAAGTTCACCTCAACATTTTCTCGTCCTGCGAGCCGAATTACGTGTTTCAATTACTCTAACATCGATACGCTTTTAACATTGACATATGAAAGTTCGTTAGCAGATTGATCGATTGAGTTAAACGGCAATATTAAAACTTTACACGAAGACAGCATCACAGATTAGACTAAGAGCCAAATCTTACGAAGTGAAGTGATTTTTGTTCTGCGTTCAACCATTCGGTCCAAACAAGTCAGTCAAATTCATGGTCACTTATTAAACAGCGCATTAACAGGCTTTATTTTCAGATAAGGGGAACAGACATTCTATAAACTAATATATTATATTACCTAAGAATCTTATGATATAATGTACTAAAAATTAGATTATATACAAGTACAGCTACATAAACATTACGAAACCCAATCAAAACCTAGCTAAGCCATAGCTAAATAAACAGCAGCTCATTGTAGGTTGCTTGCGTGAGTATCTGTTCAACATCCAAAAAGTCGAGCGAAATTTTCAGAATCACTTCGTTATTCTGAATCAGGCGAATCACGTCGCTTGAGCTGCTATGTATCAAAAAATCAACGTTTTGCATTTGGATTGTTGGTGTAGTAGGTTTTATTTTCATTTTTCAAGTATTGAATCAAACCTGCGTACACGTTCTTAACGATAAAGCTAAGATTACTTGTATTTTCAATTTCAGAGGCTAGTTCAAACTATGGTTGTAAATAACTAGAAACGGCGTTAATTAATACGGTCCGCCGTTCTTCGCACGTTAATGCGACAGGCATGCATAATTTACAATGCAGGAAATATGACGTACATTGCAGTGCGTGGGAAGTCAACACTACGGAATCTTCGAGTCTCTTCTTGGCCTATACACTTTTGCCTGGCTAAAAACTGCATAAGAAAACCGTTATTTTTTTTTTAATGTGCTGTGCCATGAAACCTCTTTCTCACACCAGGTTTAAACGAATAGCCGCGAATATAGGCATGAGGTCAAACCACACTACAACCTGCAAGCCATCGATATCTCAAGGCTACCTACTGGGTTATCGCGCCGTCGATTACCCGATATTGTTAAAACCCAACACCAAACCTTTAGTTTTCCATTATTAGGTAAACTTCATACTGTCATACGCAAAAATCATTAGCTGACATTAGATATCTGTGTTTGACCTTTCTTTTGATTCCCGCACTACTGCTCAAAACTGTTCATAAGTAGCCTAAAGCACGCTACTAAGAAAATCATTTCGAATATAAATTTTAGGATGATTGTATAGATTTAAGGATGTGCGATCCGTAATGGGTTTCACTAAAAATATATAGCGAAACCACTTACCTAAGTAGGCTATACGTATTGCCTTACCAGTCGCACAGTTACAACAAACATCAACGTGCGACTGAAACCGTTGTCCACAGGGGCGACGCCGGTTAAACACAGCTAGTTGACAGCGACCGTCAAAAAGAAAGAAATAAGCAATGCAATTTGATGCCAAGTGGCGATACAGATAGATGATGAAGTTCGTAAGAGATCGAATTGTCAATTGCTTTGTTTTTATTAACTACAAAATAACGAATTATTACTAATATGACTATCTCTCACCATTCAATTAAACACAGCCAAACTAACGTAGGCAAAGTAATACCTCGCTGCGGGTCAGGCGGTCGAATTATAACATGTTGGCATCATTGTCGAGTGGAATTGTTCACCTGATTTGTGAATTTGTCTACACTTTCTTGTCGGGTTTACGGTATGCTGCGAATGTCAAACAATTAGTATCCTTGCTATTGATTTAATTTATTGAGGGCAATCAATGAACTACGTTTTTCATGTTAGTGTGCGCAATTTCGTACTCAAAACCTAGGGACGCGGAACACGGTTACAGACATTGTCCTCTGTGATGTGATATTGAGGCTTCATCATCGGCAACCGGTTATATGCGCAGACTGTAAATAATCCCAATAAATTACATAAATGTGGCAAGTAAATACGAATACTAATACATAAAGAAAAAGAGGTGCACTGTTGCTGTTTTGGGCCTTACCAACAGAGTCTCCGGAGTATTCAATATTTTTAGCGAATTTTAAAGTACAAGTGTTTCTCTTGTGGACCACAAAGATCGGGCTTGTCGACTGCAGCAAAATACTATATATATCAAACGATGTGGATCATATCACATCTCCTTCGTATTGGTCCATCTATCTCACTATCTGGTGAGTCCCAAGCCTCGGAATTTTCAAAGTTTACGTCGCCATTTTTATTTTAGACCATTGGTCAATAATGTAAGTGATTTTGCTCGTGTATGTTCTCGTGTAGTCTATTTACACGTGTATCATAACTAGTAAAACAAAAGTATTGCCATGATTGCGAATAGGAAATAATACTATCAGGCTATCGAACTTAAACGTACACTGTACGTTTAATACCTGAAAAAGTGAGTACAGTTCCGTTAGCTCCACAAAGGTGAGCCTGACCCTGACAAAGTGTTATTTCTTCACGACCGTCCCGCGTATATTCCGCGTGACAAATGTATTCTCACTGTATTTGCCGGATTAAGGCAATTACAGTATTTGTTAAGGCGTTTCAGTAGTCGAGATCAAACGGTGGTAAGATAACTATTGCTCGAGTATAAATGGGGTGGTCGATAATGATATTTATGATTTCTTGTTAAATTAGCACCCCCATTGGCTCGTGATTTTTGTGACTAACAAAGTCAGAAATGTAACGTTTCCTTCGTATCTGATACGAGAAACACCACGATTGTGTCAGTGTACGAGTCGACTGATGTCTCTGAGAAAACATAAATTAGCAGGTATATGTTGCCTTATGTGTCCACCAATGTAGGACATTTGTATGATATTATTCTCTCGTATACAACGGCTTAAGTTGATATCAATTTCAGGGGAGAGAAAATAAGATGCGAAAATTCCGATGATGGCCTGAAACCACATTAAATGCGTTTAGTTAGATGATAGCAAGACAACAACGGAAACGTACTTTAATTGTAGACCATAATCCGTACTCCAAAAAAACAACAGTATGCTTCCATACATTACCATCGCCAAAAGCGGGATCGGACCCGACAATTTGCACTTCCATAACGTGGATCTGACCGCGGACGCCACTAGGTTAAACGAAACGTAACCATCGACCTTCTTCTGGGCTGCCGATTTTCGAATCGTTTTGTCGGATGACGGCACTTCGAAGTCTGAGTAGCAACTGCATCCGCTAATTAGAAAGACGAAAGCGATCTCTGATGGAGATCAGATGAAATCGACCGCGGTTCCACTCTACTTCTAGAGCTGTCTCGTTCATACACATTCGGCGGGAATATTTTCCACCACTCCGGACAACGCGGCCGCCTCTTCTCTTGGCATCGCACCGATCTGTCAGACAACCACATCCGGTGGCCCAGTTAGCGGCGACAGTCTCGAATGGGAAATAGTATATAAGTTACTTAGCTGGGTTATTTAGGAGTCCAATAATTCAATAACAGCGAGCGTCCCTTCCCGCCCTGTGGGCCCCGCTGAATAAAACTCACGTTTCATAATTTTGATAGGAATCGTAATGTGCCCCTTAGTTGTTCATTGCTACCGATTGGCAGGGTGCGTGGTGGCAATGTGCTCATACAAGATGTTCATTTACACTGGGGAAACGTTAAGTGACGCAAGAACAGAAGGATTTAAGGTGTTTCATATATGTTTATTTTACGTAATTTGCACAACATGGTGTTATTGATAATGTGCAATATTACTAAGGCAGCCTGTTACCTTTTTTGTAGAGACGGCATAGAATATCCAATTTATTGACACACATTAAACCTGACTTCATGAATGCATGCTACGATGCTGTTTTTTTAGCTATTCCATGTTAGCTTCCGTGTTATGACTATTTTTATTTGTTGTGTAGTATGAAAAAAGAAATGAAAAAAATCCCACGTACTTCTGTTTTTGGATTGCCGCAGTTTTGTATCACTGCGCGGCGTATTTATCGAGCAAAAGCGTATGGCTATTCCGGGACGCCAGCCAGCTCTCCAATTAGAGCTAACGATAGAAGTAGGTATTAGTACGTAACAGGTAGCAGATAATAGTAAGTAGTAGTAATAGGTAGCCTTAGCATGTAGACGTGACCAAAAAGACAGTAGCAATTCGTTTTTACGCGCTTTGTACAAGCGGGTGTAAGGAATGTAGGAAGTAGGGCGTTTTGACAACAAAACAAGTGATCTTTTGCCCCTGCCAGCCTGACGCACTCTCCGTATTCGTTGCGGCTTCTGGCGTCCACGTGGATGTTATCTTCAGAAGTCTTCCTTGTGGTCGGAAGTGGTGGCGACACCACACATAACATGGACACTTAACGTAAATGTTTAGAAACAGACGCCTCCACAACTCGTTTTTTGCGGTTGTGATTCACGAATGAGCCGCATCTGCATAAGCATTCCGTATGTACCTCCTCTAACGAAAGGAACCGTCGAAGCCGCATTATTTTGGCCTTCCCATGTGCGAACGTACCCGTACGGTTTGTGTTGGATAAGCACTTAAGCTCGACTCAAGCTACGTCGAACGACTTACTTGCCATACGTTAATGCTTCAAGAATAGCTCTAAACATACGCATATCTTCGTCTTCACTAACATATGGAACTGTCCGTTACGTTAAAGTGGTAAAGTCAAATCCAATTTTATCGGTAATTGGCCGTGCGATAACGACAAAAGAACGAGGGCAAGGAAGGTAATTTTATGAATATAAAAATTTCTCTAATTTTTAGGTTATACTTATTAGACCAGCAGGATTAGCTCTATATGTAGAAAAAATATTACTTTACCTCCACAAATAACATGGACACTTAACGTAAATGTTTAGAAACAGGCGCCTCCACAACTCGTTTTTTGCGGTTGTGATTCACGAATGAGCCGCATCTGCATAAGCATTCCGTGTGTACCTCCTCTAGCGGAAGGAACTGTCGAAGCCGCATTATTTTGGCCTTCCTATGTGCGAACGTACCCGTACGGTTTGCGTTGGATAAGCACTTAAGCTCGACTCAAGCTACGTCGAACGACTTACTTGCCATACGTTAATGCTTCAAGAATAGCTCTAAACATACGCATATCTTCGTCTTCACTAACATATGGAACTGTCCCTTACGTTAAGGTGGTAAAGTCAAATTCGGTTTTATCGGTAATTGGCCGTGCGATAACGACAAAAGAAGGAGGACAAGACAGGTAATTTTATGAATATAAAAATTTCTCTAATATTTAGGTTATACTTATTAGACCAGCAAGATTAGCTCTATATCTAGGAAAAATATTACTTTATCTCTTTATATTTCCTATTTTTGCCATATATATATATATATATATATATATATA